>CM033643.1:169961963-170131161 GCA_019512145.1 Engystomops pustulosus | reverse complement strand
CACAGCAGCGCTGGGGCAGTGAGTAAGACATTTCCTCCTCAGCCCCTCCGTCACTGCAGGAGAACATGGCCCCTGATTCATAGCTGCTGCCTGACTGGAGGAGCAGACAGTGATCTGTCACTAATTACAGGCCAGAGGACGTGGGCCCCCTAGTTGTCACAGTGGGCCCCCTTCCTCCTGGTCATGACAGACATCAGGGGCCACCAATCCCCCTGGCACAGCACAGGCTGCACTCATGTGCAGGAGCTCAGGATGGATGAGGAGCTGCTGCTCACCCCATGATGGCTTTCAGGACACGAAAAAGGTACAAAATAAAAGTGCATCACATTACACACACACAGTGCACCTCATTACATCCATGCAATGTGTACATACATATAGAATAACAGTGGGCTCAAGAACTACAACTCCCAGCAGTTGAATGAGATGCTGAAAGTTGTAGTACTTTGACTGTATAAAGTATTAATGTAGAATAATCAGTGATGTCACATGTTAAGCTGACTGTGTTTAGAAATGGAATTAAAGCGCACAGGGTGGGGGGCGAAGAGGGATGCCTTTCTATGCAAATGCATGCGATGGGTAACCCGCACTCAGTGTCTTGTATTGTCCAAATGCTGAAGGAATCCAAGTGTTACGTGTGACCGCAGCCTCAGTATTACCAGCATACCCCGCGTTACGTGTGACCGCAGCCTCAGTGTTACCAGCATATCCTGCGTTACGTGTGACCGCAGCTTCAGCATTACCAGCATACCCCGCGTTACGTGTGACCGCAGCCTCAGTATTACCAGCATACCCCGCGTTACGTGTGACCGCAGCCTCAGTATTACCAGCATACCCTGCGTTACGTGTGACGGCAGCATCAGTATTACCAGCGTACCCTGCGTTACGTGTGACTGCAGCCTCAGTATTACCACCATACCCCGCGTTACGTATGACCGCAGCCTCAGTATTACCAGCATACCCCACATTACATGTGACCGAAGCCTCAGTATTACCAGCATACCCTGTGTTACGGGTGACCGCAGCCCCCGTATTACCAGCAAACCCTGCATTACGTGTGACCGCAGCTTCAGTATTATCAGCATACCCTGCATTACGTGTGATCGCAGCCTCAGTATTATCAGCATACCCTGCGTTATGTGACCGCAGCCTCAGTATTATCAGCATACCCCGCGTTACGTGTGACCGCAGCCTCAGTATTACCAGCATCAGGCTCGGACTGGCCTGCCGGGATACCGGTCAAATCCCCGGTGGGCCCTTATCATAAGTCACCATCTCCTGCCTGTGTCTGCTAGCAGGAACATTCAGCTGAGGCTGGAGGAGGGGGGCAGCAGGGGGACTATGACGTCCTGCAGAAGGGAGAGACTCTCTGCTCTTCCCACAGCAGCGCTGGGGCAGTGAGTAAGACATTTCCTCCTCAGCCCCTGCGTCACTGCAGGAGAACATGGCCCCTGATTCATAGCTGCTGCCTGACTGGAGGAGCAGACAGTGATCTGTCACTAATTACAGGCCAGAGGACGTGAGCCCCCTAGTTGTCACAGTGGGCCCCCTTCCTCCTGGTCATGACAGACATCAGGGGCCACCAATCAGCTAGCAGCAGCTGCTGGAGTGTCCTCCCCCTGGCACAGCATAGGCTGCCCTCATGTGCAGGAGCTCAGGATGGATGAGGAGCTGCTGATGGCTTCCAGCACAAGAAAAAGGTACAAAATACAAGTGCATCACATTTACACACACACAGTGCACCTCATTACATCCCTGCAGTGTGTATATACATAGAGAATAACAGCGGACTCAAGAACTACAACTCCCAGCAGTTGAATGAGATGCTGAAAGTTGTAGTACTTTGACTTTATTAAGTATTAATGTAGAATAATCAGTGATGTCACATGTTAAGCTGACTGTGTTTAGAAATGGAATTAAAGCGCACGGGGTGGGGGGCGAAGAGGGATGCCTTTCTATGCAAACGCATGCGATGGGTAACCCGCACCCAGTGTCTTGTATTGTCCAAATGCTGAAGGAATCCAAGCGTTACGTGTGACCGCAGCCTCAGTATTACCAGCATACCCCGCGTTACGTGTGACCGCAGCCTCAGTATTACCAGCATACTCTGCGTTACATGTGACCGCAGCCTCAGTATTACCAGCATACCCCGCGTTACATGTGACCGCAGCCTCAGTATTACCAGCATACCCTGCGTTACATGTGACCGCAGCCTCAGTATTACCAGCATACCCCACGTTACGTGTGACCGCAGCCTCAGTATTACCATCATACCCCGCGTTACGTGTGACCGCAGCCTCAGTATTACCAGAATACCCCGCATTACGTGTGACCGCAGCCTCAGTATTACCAGCATACCCCGCGTTACGTGTGACCGCAGCCTCAGTATTACCAGCATACCCTGCGTTACGTGTGACCGCAGCCTCAGTAGTATTACCAGCATACCCCGCGTTACGTATGACCACAGCCTCAGTATTAGCAACAAACCCCCCCACCTGTCATGGTGTCCAAATTGTAGATGCATCACCATTTCAATGCACACAAACATTTGAATAAAAAGTGATGAAAAGGGATAGGGCTTAACTTACCAATCAGTGGGGTCCCAGTGCTGAGACCCCGCAGATTAAGAAATACAAGACAACGGCGCTGATTGCCGATCACATCTGTTTCTATACAAACAAATATGTAATTGGTCGCGGGCGCCCCAGTGCGTTTCGAATCCGTTACAAATCGGAATCAAAACCCTAACATGTGAGAGCGCCCTGAGGCCTCTTGATGTATCTGCTGGAAAAATCAGCAGCCGCTGGGCAAAACCATCAGGTCCGTCCTGGTGTGGTTTTGTGTAAAAACAGCAAACAGTTTTTTCAAAATAATTCAGGCGCGCCCAACCTCCACCCCTTCACGCCCACATGTCATGGAGGTGGCATAACTGCTTTTATAATCGCAAATTCTTTATACATCCCCCCCGGTATGTATGAAGAGGACTCAGCCTGTGAACCTTCTTCATATACAGGCAGTCCCTGGGTTATTTGCAAGGTTCCTTAACATTGTACTTAATTGTCCCAGTGACAATTAAATTTTCAAAATTTTTTGCTGTAATGAGACCAAGGATTATCAATAAATCTTCATTACAGACACATTGCAGCTGATTATTGCAGTCTGGGACTATAGTAACATCCAGAGAGGTCACCAGAGGTCACAGTGCACAGTGGGATCTGTCTATAACTAGGGGTCGTCTGTAAGTCGGGTGTTGTACCATGTGCAGTTCTTAAAGGACATCTATCACCAGATCAAGGATTGTAAACCAAGCACACGGACATACTGGTGTGTGCTCCCATGGCAGGTTCTGGCCTTCTTTTAGCTTCTTATTCCCTGTTTTAAGTCTTTTAAAATTATGCAACTGAGCCTGAAGGGCTCAGGATCCATAGGTGTTAATGAGGCCTGTTTTCTGCAGGATTGTTTTACACGTCCTCATTCACTTCTATGGGCTCCTGCACATGGCTGTGAATATGCCTGAGCTGCAAATGACAGAGCAGGTCCTAACCATGTTTGCTGTTCAGGCTATTATTATGTACTTACATCCCGATGACAAGCAACCCTCAAACATCATTCCATGGGACCAGTGTTTGCATCCCAAGAGCTGTGCAAGTGTAGTGTGCAGGAAGCCTGAGGCTGCGTTCACACGTTACGTTTTTTTTGTTGCAGAAATTTAAAGTTTGTCTCCTGAATGGCGAAAAGACCTGCATTCAAATGGAAGAGGAACAGATCGTCTTTCCTAAGCTTTGAAAACGCAACAAAAAACGCAATGTGTGAACATGGCCACAGGCTGCATTCACACCTTGCATTTGCAGCACGTTCAGAAACACAGTGAAAATATACATGGGGGTGGCTCGCACGTATCCATGAAGCAGCTGGTGGGCCCCCAGAATTAATTTCACTGGTGGGCCCTTGGCACCCCAGTCCGACCCTGACTTTCTGTACCAACTGTACGCAGGAAGAATACCACTGACAAAGTCAACAGCAATGTGAACATGACAAACAGAATTAACAGGAAGTGACTGAGCTACAACACTAATCCACACTATGTATATCATATAAATACTAGAAACTGCAGTTATTTTACGCCCCCTGTATGTACATTGTCATAAACCAGCTTAAATTCCAGAATCTCTTCTGTGTACATCGTCCTCAAAATTACTGAGGGAGGTACATGAGTCTCCCCCTCCTCACCCTTTTTTCCCTGACCGACATTCTATTTTGGACGTATAAGGACGAGAGGTGGGGACAGACCATAGGTAGGCAGGGGCATGAACAACCGGCCCACCGGATTTACTATAGTAAAATGTTCTTTCTGTTAGGACCTGGTCTGCAGGTCCAAACTGGCAGAGTTTGTGCCCGGATATCCCCCAGTGTGTCTGTTGTTAGAGGTCTTCAAAATTGCCCGGCACTGCTAATCACCTACACATCACTGCATAAAGTAGTGCCAGCGGGCTGCTACACTACTGAGAGCGCAGGAAACGGACAGATCCATCTGCAATGCAAGAGATTGGGGCAGATATACTTACCTGGTCCTGACGGCTCTGCCGGGATTCACTAAGCTCGTGTGCCCGAGTTCCTGCATCCGTCGCTTCAGCGCTGAGGTCCGCCGGAGTTCACCTTCTTCTTCCCGGTGCATGTAAGTGCTTGATCTTGCGACACAATTCCTTTTTTAAATTCTGCCGGCCCGACGGCCACACCCCCCATGCAAGCCGGCGCCAATGCGCCAAAATCCGATCGCGTGCGCCAAAATCCCGGGGCAATTCGGCGCAAAGCGTAAACCGACAAAAATGTGTCCGAGGGACCCTTAGTAAATGAGCCCCATTGAGAGTAAGACTGCAGACTCAGCTCTCATTCACATCTTTGTACAACAGGTAAATTCCTGCTCCGATTGTACCGTAGCAACGGGCCAGCCCAATTGTAGGAAAGTGACAGGCAGTGGTTTGTATTGATTAAGTACTAATGAAGGAGAGTGCATTAGTAGTAGTAAGGCCCAGAATAGCCCATTTACTTCTATTTGATGATTTTTTTTCCCCAAAAATATTCCCCAAAAAAGACATAAGATGGATTGGGTGTCTGGAAAAGCACAGAGACATGACATGTCGTTGATGAATAAAATATCAGCTAGTAGTTATCACAGTGAAGTCTCCTAGAAATTAGTGCATAATGGATCTTGCAGAGTTAAAAGGGGTTTTCCCACCAAACATTCACAGGATAGGGCCTAACTTGCTGAACGGTGGGGGTCTCAAAAAGCGCTGTGCATAGAAATCTCCATCAGCTCCAGAGAGAAGACTGGAGCAGAACGGACACGTGTCTGCTCCACTAATCTCAGGGAGCTACGAGGGCTCCAAAATAGATACCTCTGACCCCGTCGGACCCTGTGTTCTCATGACCTGTGGGGGTGTCATCCCTGAGACCCCTATTGATCATCAACATAGGCCCTATCCTGTAAATAGCGCCTTACTTGCTTGGTGGAAAAACCCCTTTAAAGTGACATTTACCACATTAATAATCAATTTCAGCAAAAGTTATGAAACCGCTAAGAGGAACTGTAAAAGCATTTATGAAACTTGCAAACGTTAAACTATTTTTAGAAAATTATAAAGCTGTAGATTTCTGCAGAATAGATGCAGAGAGTTCCTGTTTTCAGCTATTTACTAGACAGTATTATTTAGTCCTAACGTGAAAGTTGCTAACAAGAAATTTCCACAAAATACCTACAGAGAAGGAGGTAGTGTGAGTAGATACAGCTGAGGTCTGTGGTAATCACATCCTGAATATATGGGCACAGCACAGTACTACTACTCCTATCCTGTATATATGGGCACAGCACAGTACTACTACTCCTATCCTGTCCACGGTATGTATGAAGAGGACTCAGCCTGTGAACCTTCTTCATATACAGGCAGTCCCTGGGTTATTTGCAAGAAAGGTTCCTTAACTTTGTACTTAATTGTCCCAGTGACAATTAAATTTTCTAAATTTTTTGCTGTAATGAGACCAAGGATTATCAATAAATCTTCATTACAGACACCTTACAGCTGATTATTGCCATCTGGGACTATAGTAACATCCAGAGAGGTCACCAGAGGTCACAGTGCGCAGTGGGATCTGTCTGTAACTAGGGGTCTTCTGTAAGTCGGGTGTTGTGCAATGTGCAGTTCTTAAAGGACATCTATCACCAGATCAAGGATTGTAAACCAAGCACGCGGACATACTGGTGTGTGCCCCCATGGCAGGTTCTGGCCTTCTTTTAGCTTCTTATTCCCTGTTTTAAGTCTTTTAAAATTATGCAACTGAGCCTGAAGGGCTCAGGCTCCATAGGTGTTAAGGAGGCCTGTTTTCTGCTGGATTGTTTTACACGTCCTCATTCACTTCTATGGGCTTATGCCTGAGCTGCAAATGACAGAGCGGGTCCTAACCATGTTTGCGGTTCAGGCTATTATTATGTACTTACATCCCGATGACAAGCAACCCTCAAACATCATTCCATGGGACCAGTGTTTGCATCCCAAGAGCTGCGCAAGTGTAGTGTGCAGGAAGCCTGAGGCTGCGTTCACACGTTACGTTTTTTTTGTTGCAGAAATTTAAAGTTTGTCTCCTGAATGGCAAAAAGACCTGCATTCAAATGGAAGAGGAACAGATAGTCTTTCCTAAGCTTTGAAAACGCAACAAAAACCGCAATGTGTGAATATGGCCACAGGCTGAAGTCACACCTTGCATTTGCAGCACGTTCAGAAACACAATGAAAATATACATGGGGGTGGCTCGCACGTATCCATGAAGCAGCTGCTGGGCCCCCAGAATTAATTTCACTGGTGGGCCCTTGGCACCTGAGTTGGGATAAGCCTCTCCCCTGCAGCTTCTGCATTGCTTTTCAAAAAGAAACATAAATGCGACATGTGAACCTGGCCTTAGGATGTGGACAACGTTGCAGTTAAAACTGCATCTTAACTTCATTGGAATCAATGTTAATGTGATTTTAAGAGCAGTTTAAAAATGTAACAGTTGAATCACATTTATTCAACAGTTTTCACCTCCAAAACCTGTTCAGTTAATGTCTTTCACCTGTTAAATTTACTCCTTGGTGTCATGATATTATGTCGGAAGGGGAGAAGGGGCATATGGAGAGAGCTCACAGACTCAGCTTTCTCCAAACAGCCTAGGATATTTGCTGCATAATACAACATACATTCATTGCTAAAACCTGTTAAATCTAGCATTTAGATCCAAGCGATGGGACATCTTGGCTCAGATCGACGCACCCCTTGAAATTATCAGGCAGCGACAATCTGTTAACAAGACAGCCTTGCTAAACTAACCTAACTTATAAAACTCCAGGATCTATTATGTATGCAGATCTGTAACAGTGGATTACTTGCACGCAGTTATAGTTCAATTGTAACATGTTAGGTACCATCGCTTCCCAAACGTTCCAGACAGAGAACCTTGTTATGGTAAATAGCGGCCAAATCGGAATTGCCACTTTGCTATTCATAAGTATTAGAATTAAGTTATCAAAAGATTGCACAGTCCCAAAAAAGGTATCAATAAAAATGACAGTTTGTCCGGACACTTAACACAGTTCCCTAAACTGAATATTCAAAAGGTTATTGGCATCAGAAGCTGGCAAAATGAAGACATATATTTTCATACAAAACTTTTAAACTTTTTGAAATGTATTAAAACCAAATAAAATCTACATACCGTATATACTCGAGTATAAGCCGACCCGAGTATAAGCCGAAACCCCTAATTTCAACACAAAAAACTGGGAAAACCTATTGACTCGAGTATAAGCCGAGGGTGGGAAATGCATTGTTTACAGCCTCCCAGTATATAGTCTGCCAGCCCCTGTAGCATACAGCCTGCCTAACCCCTGTAGCATACAGCCTGCCCAGCCCCTGTAGTAGGAAAAAAAATAACACTGTGCTCATCTTTCCGACGTCTTCCATAGGTCCTCTCCTGTCTCAGACTGTCCCAGACAGAAGAGGACCTACAGGTGATGTCAGAAAGGTGAGTTTTGACTTTATTTTTTTAGTTGACTCGAGTATAAGCCGAGTTAGGGTTTTTGAGCACAAATTTTGTGTTGAAAAACTAGGCTTATACTCGAGTATATAAGGTAATTCATACCGACCCAGAGAATTAAATAAATGTTATTTGGAGTGCACAGTGGAGCTCTTAAAACAGTACACATTGTGCAAATGCTTTTGGTAATTTTTTCACACCTTTCCTATCACTACAATGACAATTTGTTACACAGAAGACAAACCTGCATACATCCCCGTACACAAAAAAAGAAAAAAACGTTATGTTTCAGAAATTAAAAGACAAAAATGAAGAACAGCATTTGCTGGAAGGGAGCTAAGTAACTGCACTTAAAACATGAAAACTGATTATGATGCAGTGGAGATTCAGTTTTAACTGTAACATGTGAATAACGTGTGAATAGAAGGAGATTTCTCCTTCTTTCTACAAACTGTCCAATGTTCCACACCTTAATTCTCTTTGCTTCATAACATATTTCCTATGTTAAATTCAACAATTATTTTTTCCTCCTCAGAAAAATTAGGCGCGATTATCCTTCAAAAATACTGATGAATTTGAGTGCTGCCCTGCTTTTCCTGAATCTTTTTTTCCTACTGGATGGCTGGTTGGCATCCTTTGAAGTTAACGAGCTTTGCATAGCCGTGGCTGCATTGCTTCATTTTTTTCTTTTGGCCACATTCACTTGGATGGGGTTGGAGGCTGTGCACATGTATATAGCACTAGTAAAAGTCTTCAATACATATATCCGAAGATATATATTAAAATTCTGCATCATTGGTTGGGGTAAGTGTATTTAAAAGCCATTGCATCATTTTAACTAATAACAGATATAAGTAATTATTTATAAATAATTATTTATTCGGCAATGCCACAATGGCATTTAAAGTTCTCAAAAGCTACATGTATTGAACCAATTAGCACCTTCCTCAAGGTATCTATTAATAATCCTGGAGCCTACATTGTAAATATTGTGGATTACAGAAGAAATCTACAATACAGACAAAGACATTTTTAAAATCAAAATGGCAAAGGTTATTGAAAGCGGTGACCAGAAAAGTGGCTTCGGCATTAAGGGGTTAATAGAAAATACCTTTTAATGCACACACATATGTTTTATGGGTTAATCTGCTACTATGAAGACATGCTACCCACTACGTCTTTATGATTCATGCAATTAGCATGCAAGATGCCAGATTTAGCCGCCCTGCACATGACAAGGATTTGTAGACTTGTGATTGCCAGTCCTGGGCTGGTACATATATCAGCTTTAGCCCTTTATAGGCTTTGTCCCATCTTGTTCCACTGGTCACTATGCCACTTTTTTGACAGTGACCTACTATGCGCAAAGAGGTGCATAGTGAAGAAATGTTGTCATGCACCTGAAATTGCAACTTTTTTATGTATTGTTGGTAAAAAATTGGCAAACAAGGCATGATAGAACAGTCCGATTACATTTTAGTTTTTGTCATAAAATGTTATTTCAATAATACAGATTTGAAATACATTCTTTTTTTAATGTTGTAATCATGGTTTTGGTTTCAATGCTTCATAAAAGCTGACTCAGGTTGTTATTTTACAGGTATACCTGCTATTGTGGTTGCAATTGTTCTGGCAAGTACAAATAAAGACAGTGCTTATGGGAGAACTGTGTATGGGAAAGATAATGATGGAAATGGTGAATCCTTGTAAGTATATCATACATGAGCAGCTCATGAATTCAAAATTTTGTTATAAAGAAATGCATTGATAAATGTTTTACCACATACCATGGATAATGTAATTGTGAGTCAGTTGCACTGATATATATATTTGTTGTGTTTCAGCTGTTGGATAAAAAACAACGTCGTTTTCTATGTCACCTGTGCTGCCTATTTTGGAATCATGTTTCTGATGAATGTAGCCATGTTCATTGTGGTGATGGTACAAATATGTGGAAGAAATGGGAAAAGGACTAATCGGAGCATTAAAGAAGAAGTTTTACGGAACATGCGCAGTGTTATCAGCCTCACTTTTCTTTTAGGGATGACTTGGGGTTTTGCATTTTTTGCTTGGGGGAAGGCAACACTAGCATTCCTGTATCTGTTTACCATATTTAACTCCTTGCAAGGTATAATAGTGAATATATATAAGATACCTAACTGTAAAAAAATTTACCAAATTTTTGTTCGTTATGCTTCATAGTGTTTCTTAATCTTGTGCTATCATTCAAAGAGTCATTTAGATTTTCTTGCCCATAAGATGAATACTGTTTATCTGCAACATTGCCTGAAGTAGTCCTGTAGGAATTCAGGTTAGAAATTGTTGCCAGCTGTTCTTGTTAATTTTTGACTAGTGATGAGCAGCCCCAGGGGCATTCAGGTTTGGTGTGTTCAGCTGGACCTGGACCAAAAATCCAGGACCCAGGATCCAGTACTCGGACCCGATTCCAGGTGTCATCCCTTTAAATGCCACCAGCAGCTTTAAAAAAAAGGTCTGCTTGTTTAATCCCTACACTTTTTCCCTGGTATGTAATGGATAATACCCACAAATGGTACCAGCATGCCAAACTCTTACACAGACTTCTTGCTGACATCACTGACACAGATACTGCGGTTCTTGTCTACTCATTAATACTGAAAACCAATTACAAGGGCAAAGCTTAGGCCTTGTCCTTACATATGTTCACTTAACTGACAAGGGATAGTAGGTGTAATACGGAATGGATTTTTTAAAATGTGATGTTTTCAACCTTTATCAATCACAAGCTTTGTGGGATGAAGAGGATAAGAGAATATCTGGCTCATGGATTTGTACTATTTTACAATGGATACCTGACAGCTGACAGTTGTTGCTTCATGTTTAGTTTTAGAGATCATAAATTATCCCATTTATCCCTTATGTTTCTTGAATGTTGTGTATTCATCTACAAAAAGCCACATGTTTGCTAAATTTTATCTTAACAGAGCAAAATATTTCCACAAGTAACATTTTTCTACAGATGCATTTTTAGCAAATGCATACCACTCCACAACATCAGTGTTTGACTATTGGCAGACACTTAGAATGTGGCCTTGTGTTATGTGTTATTTCATCCACCCTGAGCTCAGGTGGCCTAAGCAATGACATGTCCTAGCTGTGCTTGTACACACTCTTCCACCTTATGCTATGCACTTGCTATGTTGTATCACGAATAAATATAGAGGACACCCATCCTAAATTTTGGATACATAGGTGATGCAGCTATGTCATGATGGTATAAATGTGCCTTGGGTGATTACTGTGGAAAAGGGTTTGATGTCTCTGCAGATTTAACTTTTTTTTCCCTAGACAGATGTAGTGCCTACTTGTCTTTTGAAAAAGTTATTGATAGAACAGCTTTTCTCCATATTGTGTGTATAAACCATTTATGTAACTTAATAAAATACTTAGTCATATCTTTTCAAAATTAAATACATTTAGTCATTTGAATCTTTTCTCATAACTGATATCCTCAATTCCTGTTTGCTTTTATCATCATTATAATTTATACAGTTGAAAAAGACACATGTCCATCAAGTTCAACCAAAGGTTTTGTTGTACTTTTCCTCTTTACTATTCCAATTATTATTATTATTTATTTATTGTCTATTTATTCTCTTTAGGTTTATTTATTTTTGTCTTTCACTGCGCATTAAAAGAAAATGTACAAAAACAATGGAGGAGGCATTTATGTTGTGGGAAACTTCGACTACCAGATAATTCAGGTAAATTTAGATTGGTTCTATAAATTGAATAACTGTTCCATTATTGTCTATCCCTATGCAAATGACCATATAGTAACTATACAGTATGTCACAGTTTAATTATAGGTACTATATTTTGACCCAGTCCTGCAATTAGAATACTTCTGGTTCACAGTTAAAGAGGATATTAGCGGAATATCAGAACTAATCAGTTTATTCACTGCTGAAATCTATTCAACTACATTAATATTATTTTTATTGTACATTATTGACAAAAAGCCGGATAATTGATGCTTTATTGAAGAGATCAAGTCCCCTCAGTCTGCCAACTTGATACACCCTACTGTGATCATTGGGCTATAACTATTCATTAGAGCAGCTTGAATCTAACCCCTTGAACCAGATCAATTATCTTGTAATTCCCTGGAAACCTCTTTAATTCGTTAACTAGAATAATAGCTTATCTGTTTATGGAACAGTAGGCTCTTCTTGTATCCTGCACAATGTAAGAGAATACCTTGAAAGACAGTTTTGTCTCTTAATCTCCTGCAAATCTCATATCTAGTGAATATAGTTATACTCGAATATAGCGACCCGAGAGTGATAAAGCCGAGGACCCCCCAATTTTACCCCAAAAACGGGAAAAAACCTATGACTGGTATAGAGTCCGAGGTGTGTAGTCTACGCCGGCCCCCCCCTCATGTAGTAACAGCCAGCCCACGCAGAAACAGCGCCACTCCGCCATAGCATACAGCCAGAGCCCCCCATGTAGCATACATGCCAGCCAGCCCCCCTTTCATCTCCACAGCACCCCGCCTGCCACCGCCCCCCGCGACCAATGTGTAGATTACAGCCAGGCAGGCCCCCCCAATGTAGCTAACCAGCCCAAGCCCCCAATGTAGTATACAGTCAGCCAGCCCCCCTCAAAGTAGTATACAGTCAGCCAGCCCCCCAATGTAGTATTACAGTCAGCCAGCCCCCCCAATTGTAGTCTACAGTCGCAGCCCCCCCAATGTAGTATACAGCCATGCGCCCCCCCAATGTAGTATACAGCCACGCGCCCCCCCCCCCCAATGTAGTATACAGCCAGGCAGACCCTGGCTGTATACCCTGCTGAGGGGGGGGGGGGCCCTCCAATGTAGTATACAGCCAGGGCAGCCCCCTGTCAAAAAAAAATAAAAACGTAATACTCACCCTCCGGTGTCCGGTATCGTTGGTGCGGGTCCCGATGTTCACGCGGGCTCCCGATTTCGGCGCGGGTCCCGGCGGCTCCTCTTCTCTCTCTCTCGCGGCAGCATCGCGGAGACACCGCCGCATCATAGTGGGTGCGCCGCCGCAGATCGCATGGACGCGAATGCGGCCGGAGAACAGCAAGAAAAAGAAGAGGAGCCGCCGAGACCTGCCGAAGATCGGGAGCCTCGCGCTGAACATCGGGACCCGCGGCAACGATCCGACACAGGAGGGTGAGTATTACGTTTTTAATTTTTTACTTGACTACGTGATCCGAGGGAGTTTTTTCACGCACATATTTGTGCTGAAAAACCTCGGCTTATACACGATATATGCGTAGTTAAATTAATAGTAAGTCCAGTAATTTGTGTAGCCTTAAATATTAATTGTTTGCTTTTGAAGTCAGGCCATGACTACAGCATTGCAGCTAGGTTTCTGTACCATCTATGTGTCCACATGTACATTTTTACTTTCATATTCATATTTTCTCACACCCTGCTGGATGCTCAATTTAATCTATGGATCTAAACTTTCATAGTTAAAGTGTCCAGGCAGCTTTAAAAAACAATTGTATTTCCCGTAAAAGAAATTTCAAAATAGAATCAATATCAGTCAGTGTCTGGGTACATGCCGACAGACTATAGGGCATGTCTTTCCACTGTTACCACTGGGGGATTCTGGGAAATTAGAAAAACATATAATATTTCAAAGATACCTTGTAATGGCCTCCTTAACATCAAAGCATGACTTTTACAGAAAGCCTAATAACATGATGCAATGAATTCAAAGACATGAAAGAGTGCTGTATCAGGTGGGATTTTTTTTCTTAGGTAAAGTATACTGGTTTGGCTTTTACTTGAATTAAGTCATTAGAGATCTAAAAAGTCATGTTTGACATTAAGCAGGCTGCCTTCACAGATAACTTGTAAGAGTCAGTGTTTTCCTTATCCCATCTAGAAACAGAGCATTTCATATTTCCCAAATACCACTATGTGGCATGGCCTTACATTAGCCCATCAGTGCTGTATTGTCCACCTATACAGAGATCTTTTTTTACAAGAGAAGGATATCTCCTAGATTCTAATTACTAGTCTAATTTCTAGGCATTACAAAAAGTCAACAATTCAAAGTTTAAGAATGATTTAGAATTATTATCCTAATAACACATATGCACTGCAAAACTGGAGAGGAGACAGGAGAGGAGTGGTGTGTTAGGAACCTTTTATGACAAAATATGGGCAAAATATCTTACAGGTTTATGTAAACTGCTATTATTATTAGCACGTTATGTATTGGCAGAATTACATGGTGATGTGGAATATTCCTGCATGTAAAATAATAGTCATTAAATTACTCTTTTTTTTGCTAATTTCACACATCATGAACTGGTGCATTGGTAAGGTATATGGGAATGTGTTAATAATTTAAGTTTGCAAAGTAATAGTAAATAAACTATTTTTCTCACAGATTGGAGCAAAACGCCACAATAACACAAAGAAGTCACGCTCGTATAATCTGGGCAAGTCCCTTTCTTCCGTTCAATAGGCTCAAATTCTACATATGGACTTCTAATCAAAGTCTAGTTCAAATCCATTTTTAACAAAAGGAACAGTAGCACAGGTGAGTGTGCTTATTTTTAACGTTTTTTTTTAAACTCTGATATTATCAGTGATATTTAACTGTATGTATTAAAATATCCTGTTGACAAGTCCATACAGTACATGGTAGTAGCAAGAAGGTCCACTGGCTTTCCTCAATGTGCCAGGACTTTAAGGTTTTGCTCTGGATTATTTATATTTTAATAGCAGGTGTATTTTAAATTTTATTAAAAAAATAGACAGAGGCAATCATTTTTTATACTGTCATTAGTTAATAACAATTCTACATATATATATGTATTAACAAATATCATTGTATCAATATATCAATATTAATTTGCCCATAGATTATGTTTTATCATACCAATGGAAAAACTTGTTACTGCTATCTAATACACTCCCCCAGTTTATTTGTAGAATAAACAAAATCTACTGTTAATTAAACCCAAAAGTTACAATCCCTATTTTTTTATTAATGAATCGATAGAATGTTGAACTTTTATGTCAATTTGATTGGGTTATTATTTGGATGATTATTTAGGTAACTCACACAAATTATCCTTTAGTCCATAATCTGCAGGACTTGATAATGATAGATTACCATAGAAACAAAAGACCTTCCAGGATGACAGGCTAAAGTAGCTTAAGCATAAATTACATTTAATGGTTCACTAGAATCTTTAGTACTCAACCTCATTATACAGTGAAAAGTCCACTGGAGGAGTCTGGTATAACTATTCTTAAAAACCCTTTTCTGAGCAAAATATGTTTTATATAAAAAAAGGCTAAAACACTTAAAAAATTCATAAGTTCACAGGTCACAATTGACATAGTAATAAATGCAATTATTAGCTCATAACAATGAAACCCCGTACTTCAGGTTAACCATAACAATGAAACCTTGATGCCAATAGGGTTTATAATTGTGTACTGTACCTTTAATTGTTTTGTGTTTCAACTTGTGGTTTTTCACTAACATTTTTGTCACTAACTGACCGTTACATTCCATGTTTATGGCATAGATAATGGCTTCTAAGACATCCCTTAACCAGAGATGGAGTCCAGGTAAATCTACTATGAGCTTGGTTGGATGCATGACCTATAAACAGCTGTGGTTGGGTATTTATGCATGAAGTCTACAATGGAAAGAATCATTCTCAAAATCATTTCACTTTCATTGATTCATAATGTGACATAATAACATCTCTGAATCTCAAATTTTTTATTTTGCTTACCTCATTCTTTAATACGGCTTGTCTTTATTTCTGGGAAAATTTTTTCTATTTCCAAATAAGCATTCTTACCATATGCATGTGCAATCTGCAGGGTTTGCATTAAAGGAACACCAGGAAAGAAAATATTGAGAAGCTTAGTAAACAGAGAGAAGCTTGTGGACTAGGGCAGTATTATTATAGATATCTTGTATACTGTATGCACATATCTGCTGTTGTTAGTATTGTATGGAACATGTGAAATGTATTTGTGCTGTTATGCTGTATGTTTATAGATTAGCATAAATGTGAGATGGTATGTATGTAACTGTAACATTAACCTCTAATTTTTTCTCCTCTCCTCGCTTATATATGAATCAAAAAATGGTTGCACTCCAAGTTCATGTAAAAAGAATTCTTTTATTCCAAAATGCACTTTTGAATAAAAGAATTCCTTTCACTGAACTTGGAGTGCCACCTTTTTTTGATCTTTATATGCAATAGGATTTAACACACCTGAAGGTGAGCACCCGATTTTTCTTAACTGGTGCAGCTGATTGTTTTTAGTTTTTTCCATATTAATATAAATATATATATATATATATTATATAATATATATATAATATATCATATATAGATAACATTGTTTTTTATTATTATGAATTACTGAATCAGTAGTATCTGCATATTTAAGATGCGGGTGCTGGTTATTATCAAGCACTGCACACAACTCCTCTCTGAGCCCGCGCAGTGGGTGATTGTATGCAACTCATTATACGGTTTAGGTGGCGGTCACTTGTATATGTAAATTCATTAGGGGACACAGTAAGTATGTGAAATTAGAGGTAGCTGTATATTTATGGATTTGAATGAGGAGAACCTTTATATGTCATTTTATTTAGCAAATAATTTGCAGAAGTTTGTCTTATGTTTTATATGAGTATTGATTTAACACCATTCATAGCAAGAGGTGACATTTATTTTGATTAATCATGGATCATATTTTTTCCAAAATGGAATTTTCATGTACCCATACACATGCGATCTGTATTGATAATAACTATAGATTATAATAATTGGAATTAACGCATGGTAAGTGTGCTACAATTTTCAGGTAATATGGAAATATGCAGGTACCCTAATAGTTTTGAGTCTAGAATAACCCTTTGAGTGAAGAAGGACTTCAATCACAATTTTGCTTTTCCTAGTTGCTGGTTGAAGTGAACGCCTCCTTCAAAGCTGCATTTCATATGACCGCTGGAAGTTATATTGGGAGTTTTGTGGGAATGAATCCTCCCCTTGCAATATACATAAGAACACATACAGTAGAACAACGATATACAAATCACATAAATATACCAAATAATGACATTTCAGACAGAGAGAGCATCAAAGGTAAAGCACTGGATGCACACTGCTTAGCTTCCCTATACATAACCTCGTCTTGTCAGCCATCTTGTCATGGTAAGATAGCCTAGTGTCACAGTTTACAAGGAAACAGGAACCAATAGTGCAGCAACCACTAGGGAACAGTTACGGAAAACTGTCCCTTATTCTAAGCTGAGCTAGTCCCTGCCATTGGATGATGGTCAGACTTACCTGAGCTTGTTCTGACCGGACATCTTGATCTCTCTGAACATGAAGAGCTTTCGATAATAGGGAAAAGGACTAAAGACAAGTGTCTGTGTACTAAATTTGGTCCTCCCTAAAAAACGATTGCTTCAAGAAAACCTGGCAAACTAGCAATCTCAGCATGAACACTCAGCAAACACATAACCAGGCTAAATACAGGAAGGAGGGCAAAAGGAAGACAGGATAGGGTGACAACCAGACAGGTCCACAAGAACCCTTTACCGTATATTTCTGCGTATAAGACGACCTTGGTTATAAGACGACACAACAACACCATACCATCATCCATTTTACTGTAAATTTTTACCGTACTGTACCTTAAAAAATTTTTATTTATTAAAATTCCATGCCAGTACTAGAAGCGGGAAAAAAAATTCCGATGGCAAGAAAGTAAAAAAAAACGCATTTGCGCCATAATTCTTGTGGGCTTAAATATTACGTCTTTCACTGAGCCTCCAAATGACATATCTACTTTATTCTTTGGGTCGGTACGATTACGACGGGGATACCAGATTGTATAGTTTTATAATGTTTGTCATTCATACATTTAAAAAAAATGAAAACCTCCTGTACAAAAATTATTTTTTTATTTTGGCCAACTTCTGGGCAATAACTTTTTATACTTTGGTGTAGCGGAGCTGTGGGGGGTGTAACTTTTTTGCAAATTTGATAATATTTTCATGAATAAGAGATTTTTAGTGACTGTATGACCTTTGATCACTTTTATATTTTTCAAATGGCAAAAAATGCATTTTCGACTTTGGCGCTATTTTCCGTTACGGGGTTAAACGCATTGAAAAACCGTAATCAAATATTTTTGATAGCTCGGGCATTTTTGGACATGTTCATAACTGATTTGTTTCTATTTTTACTGTTTATTTATATTTAGGTCAGTTCTAGGAAAGAGGGGTGATCTGAAATTTTTAGGTTTTTTTTATTATAATTTTTTTTGGGGGTTTATTTTTTTTACCTGTTTTTTATTGTTAACTGTTAGTCGACGGCCCTAGGTAACTTTAACCCTAGGTTCTGATCAATCCGATCATATACTGCCATACTACAGTATGGCAGTATTGGGTTTCCTCCTCATTCATTCCAAATGTTGCTATAGCCAAAAAAAAAAACACAAAAAAAAATTGTTTTTTTCCATATTGAAAATGTGAGATAGTGGAATGGGAGCTACCTTACAGTTTTTTTTGTTTACCGCTTAAAGCCCGCTATAGTGTTAATGCAACTATAAATACCATGACCAGGTTTAGGGGTCTAAGTGTACATTAATATCTGAACGGATTTTCAGGGGCTATAGTTTTTGGTTCCTTTGTTGAGGTAATAAGGTTTTCCAAGCCTCATCCAAGCTCTAATAGTAATAAGCTCAGATCTAGGAGGTGTGTTTTCCACAAGGGGATAAGAGTCTATCTCTTGAGGCTGCAATTTTTTTGGGTATACTGGTTCTATTTTCCTTCCCACTTTATGTCCCCTGCTTCATTCGCACCAGTGCAAGACTGGTCCTACAATATCAATGCTGCATAGTGGTAATCCATCAAGTCTGGGAGGCTATACCCCCATTTGTTGTCTGGCTTTAGTCAGGTTTCCACGCCACTCTTGGTTTCTTTTCTCACCCTGCAAATGAAGTTGCTTAGCTGCGGCTGGTTTTAGTGAAGAACGGTAGTAAATAGGGATTGGAAGGGAGCGAATAAGTACAAATAATATTTCGTAAACATCATCTTATATGTGCTATCCGCGCCAACCACGATATATGTATTTTGAGTATTCCGCCAGTTTCCTTTTCCGTTTTTATTATCAGAGGGGGGAAGGGTGCCTGATATAGTCTACTGCGGGTAGTCACATTTATACCCAAATATGACCCGCTGGCTCCCTCCGTCCAAGTATTTTTTGTTATACTAGTTCTAATGGAGGTTGGGGGATGTTTGATAGGGAAGAACTTGTGATTTTGAATCTTGATTTTATAAAGGAGATAGTGCTATATTTGACATTACTTCAAATATGTGTATAATGGACTGTTCTGGTCAGTGGCTGAATATAAAATGTCATCTGCGAACGGGCAATGTATGGTTTGTCACCCCCTTCACTCCTTGATCTGTTGGTGGGAGGCGAATGCCTCGGCCAGAGGTGTCAATGGATCAGAGAATACCAGTGGGGACAGGGGCACCCCTGTCCTGGTGTCCGGTTAGTTAAAGTAAATATTCGTTGTCTACCCCTTTACAAAAACTGTGGCAGAGGGGTGGGAGTACACAAGGCTTTATTGCCATAAAAATGTGTCCCTCGAGCCCCTTGCTTATTAAGACACGAAAGCATACTCCCAGTTTGACCTGTCAAACGCTTTTTTCGGCTTCCAACAGTGAGAAAAGGTCATGCGTTTTTCTTATTTTCAACAATGGTTTAGAAGATGATAATCCTTCGGTATTTGTCAGTTTTGTCTAGTAGAGTACATCCCCGCCTGATCTGGAGAGACAAGGGAGGGTAGGACTTTCTTCAATCTATTAGCTAGCAGTTTTTTCGCAGAATATTTTCACAACAACTCGTCCAAATTTCCTAGTGAGATGGGCTGAATTGGGCTGGTCTATCTGGTTTTTTCCTGGTTTAGAAATGTAACGATAATAGCTCTAACATTGGGGTTTTTGGGATTCTCCTCTCCTTGCTCTAGAGAAAAAGGGTTTTAATAATCAGGGTAAGAGTTGGTTAGGAACTGTTTATAAAGTAAGCTACGCTCCCGGTGTCCATCGGACTGTGGGTTTTATGAGAGGAGGATTTGATTGTGGCAACGAAAGATCTATAAGCTGCTGTTCTGTCACTCTGGGTAAATTGAGTCTGTCTATAAATTTTGTGATAGATTCTAAAGGGGGTGGGGGGTTGTTGTGGATTCTCTCTCCCTTTCAGGTTATATAGAGATACGTAATATCAATAAGGCGTTAGCAATGTCTCTAGGGCATATTTTTAGCTCTTTGGAGGGTGGTATATATATGGGTTCAAGCTTCTTTCGTTCTGGGCCTTTTTGTTTTTGCGTCTCGCCAGTATTTTCCTGCTCTCTGGTCATGTGAATAGTATTTGTATTTTTAAGTTTTTTAATGACTAAATAACTAATTAAGAGATTTCGAAGGTTATACGAGCCTCATTCGGCTACAATTAGCGAATTTGATGTTTCGCTCAAGAAATTGAATACGAGAAATGTAGATAACACCTCTCTGTTCTCTCTCTCTTCATCATCATCATTGCTTATCCTTTTGAGTTCTTCTTTAGCAAAAAATTTATGAATTCCACAATGAGAATGGACAGACCATTCCATTGTCTTAATTTGTAAAAATTCGTTCAGCTTCTGTTCGAAAATGTGGTGGATTTTGAGTGGATCATGTGACATCTTGTCTCTCCATATAAATCCTTATTAACATGAGACGGTATTTGAAAAGACCACCTCTCCGGGCTGGTCACCACCTGATGTTTCCCTATCGAGGAAGATATCGTTTATCTATAAACATTTGTCGGTTACACCATGTCCAATCCGGGAGTAGGTTTTTGTTTCGGAGAAAATTGTAAAGTCCTCTCTCATAGTGGTGGATACTCCAGATAGCATACAGTTATGATCCCAAAGGACAGGTTAAGAGTGAAGTTTCTGTTGGGCGGTTTTGATGTAGTGTCTATGTTCAGATCTCCTATAGTTAAGTCACCACTCATGAGAAGAGCTCCTTTTTCACTTCTTCCACTTTTTTAAAAAGTTTTGCCACGAAAGGATCTCTGTTTTTGATTTCGAGCTATAGATTAACTATCGTATAGTCTAAAATTGTTGATGGTGCAAGTTTACAATTATGAAAGCCGACTCTGGGGGTCAACGATTGATTTTATGTTGAAACAGCTAAAGAATCCCAAAACGCCACATGCCCCTCTCTTTTTTTCTTATGGTAAGAGGATGTGATTATATATGGGAAGCGTGGGTGGGCCAATTTAGGGGGGGGGTTTGTTTCTGCCTGTGGTTCTCTTGGATACATATTATACTCCCCTTTACTAGCCACTATATCGCTCCCATCCTTGATCTCTTGAAAGGACTGTTTTGCTCCTTTTGACATTTAGAGAAGTCATTTAATACTCAATGGCCGTAATTTTTAAACAAATGCCTTTACTTTTCAGGTAAGTCATATACTTGTGTGAACTATGGTTCTCGCGTTTTGGTCCTTTTAGCGGCTCTCATTTCCAATTTTCCCAGGTCATGTTAACAACACAACACACTGGTGTAACATTTGGTCAGTCACAGTGAAACAGCAACAATGGTACTTTTAGATTCGAACAGTACCTAGAAGGGACATAAAACTAAGTTTACAATAACCCGTAACTTCATTAAAGTGGATACATTATTACCAGTCTCTTCTCCGCTTCTGGCCTCCCTTGACTTTCTGCCCTGGTAGAGGGGCACTCAGCCTTTGTTCTTCTTGTTCCAATCATGGTCCCACCCTGAACCGAGGGTTACTTATTTTGTTTTGGCTCTTTCTATGTCTTCTCTTGTGGAATCCCCCAAGATTCCGCGAGTTTGAAGCCTTTTTTCTTCTAAAGAGCGAATTGGTATATGGAGTTCTGCCTTTTCACCAGAATCTCGTGTGGAATCCCCATCTGTATGCTATTTCCATGGTCTCGCAGGCTAGCAGTAACAAGGAATAAAGTTTTCTCTTCTAGCTTGCAAAGTCCCCGCTGAAAGTCAACAAAGCTTTATAGATTCGTAGTGACTCGGCAGAGTTGTACCAATTTTTCTTGACTGATATAATAGTTTTGCTCCTTAGTGTTGTAAAAGGAAAATCTAGCGAGGACATCTCTGGAACTGTTCTGGCAGATTACTTGGCGTAGGACCCTGGGTGCTCTAATCAATGCTATAGTCGTAGTCCGCTAGATTTGGCAGAAGCATTTTCGTCATCTTGATGTATTAGCTCCCGTAGCTTGAGGTTTGGGATAAGATTCCGTAATTCCTCTTATTTTTAATGTTGTTGCCGTCATCCCGTCCTCAGATCTCGTAGCTTTTCCTGGATGCTGGTGAACCGTGTCGTCAAGGGCGTTGTGAGAGTCCTCCATGATCATTAAATCATTTGCCCGATTCCGCCATTTATTTTCCACATGTGGGACACCCGGTCTCCCAGTCTTCAATAGAAGTCTGTAGGAGGTTTGACCAAGAATAGCAAATGTCCTTTTGAGTGAGGACCTGAGGCTACCAGCATTGCTTTCAACAATATTTTACGACACATATTATCGAGGCATGGAAATTGTTTAACAATCATTGTCTTCCATATCATTACTGTTCTGAGCATTAAAGTGGATTAGAATCTCGTGAAGTCAGGGTCTTCCTGCTTCTTTGACTTTGGCTTAGCCGGACGTTTGGTGGGTGAACCCTCGTTGTTTCAGAGATACTTGAGGTGGGGGGTGTGCTTTGTGCCGGGCTGCTGCGCCTGATGTGGAGCAGGCATGGCGCAGCCCCTGGCCGGGAGGTGACTGTGTAAGCCGACCCTGCTTGGTGCGATATTCCTAAGGCTCATCTCTCTGGACTCAAACATACTGCCGGTATTCGGGAGGTATGTCCTTACCGGCCGTTTGGGGAAAGTGAGTCGCAAGTTGCTCCACTGTGGTTTTTGCCGTGCGCGGAGCTCACCGGCGCCAATCTTTTGTCCTCCCGATCCGCCCCTGAACTAACTGCCCAAGTGTGCTTTGGGCCAGCTTGCTCTTTGGCTCCTCTTTTCCTCCCTGTGGTTGGTGAGTGCCGCTCGTTTTCCAGTCGCTTTGTACGGGAGGGCCGTTCGGGCGAGCCCGAACTCATCGCGCCATTTCTCCTCCGCGCCAAAGCCACCCCCCAAATATTTTTTCTTAAACCATTCTATGTTTGGTTATAGTCAAGAGGCAGTTTTAATTTATCTTGCAACACGCAGGAGCTGCAGCTTGTGTAGATATTAAAAAATTGTAAAACATTTTGGTGCCTATTTCATATATACTCAAGAACCCCGAGGAGTCCTATTCCATTAACAATTTTGTTTACTGCGTGTGCTACATGCATAATTGGGATATGATTTGTAAATGATCGCAAAATCACCTAATACAAAAAGTATCTTTTAATGCATTCAATTTGGGGCTGAATCATCAACACGTAACTTTAATGAATAAAGTGACTACTTTTTACGTTTCAATAAAAGTTGTATTTTAAAACTGCAATATATCTTTATACCGTCCAAAACATTGTATACAAATAGCTTACAAGCCTGTAAGTGGCCAAGTTATAGGGATTTTATATGCCAAACCACACAAGCAATGTATTTTTGGATTACATATAGATGTAAATGGACTGCTTGAACAACGATCCCAATGGACAACCAATCCAAACATCTCTACCGAACCATAACACAGAATCCAGAGAAAAACATTTGTATGCACACAAAAGTAATAGTAAAGTAAGGTTTCACCGAGGATACCTGCAAAAATGAGGAAAAGAACAATAGGAAAACAGACTAAAACTGGGGGAGAAAAATAAGAGCAATGAAGAAAAGAAAACACAGAGAAGGGGCAGAGAAAGACCACAGACCTGTACGTAGTCATGATCAAAAATAGAATCAGTAATAATGGCTCCGCTCAGTAGGAAAACATGCCAGAGTCAACCATAGGTATTGGTGCTGTCCCTGAGGTTGACTGTTACCATCGTACCTACCATTATTCACTAACCCTAGGACTACCATTACTATCCCATTACATCTGTAATCCTAGTGGTAATTAATCTGGCCAGGAACACTAGAATCTAAGATGAGTAAATTGTATAAACAGATGGGGCCCCTCGTCAATGCAATATCAGGCCCTATGTGTTTTATATAACCCTACACTGCCCACCGATTGTTAAAAATGACAAATCACCACACATCTATAAAATTATGTTTTAAACTAACACTACCACCCTTCGTTTTTCCTTCCTTTATTTGTTTCATACAATGTTTGTGTGGTGTACACCATTGAGGGTAATAGGGAACCATTTTTTAATTTCCTCGATATTGCTACATGATTGGAATTGGCCACAAATTGGAATTTCAACATTTGCTATGATTAACAAAAATAATGTAACTTTTAAATTAGTTGGTGTAACCTAGCTAAGCATGCATAGGATGGGCGTAGTACGGCCATAGATTTTAGAGTTAATAACCCCAACCAAGTTACAACTTCGAAAGGACTGAGAAGATGACGGACCAAAAAACACAGCAGAGCAAGGTGCAAAACTAGTAAGCCATATGGCTGCAGATGCGGTACACTCCTAACTGATTGGTGACTGTTTGCAAAAACCTTCCGAAAACGTAATTTTTTATCTTTCTAGTGCTACGGAATTGATGTTCTCCAATCATGGCCTCATGTTTTTTTTGCAATATAAAGGTTTATGTTGATATAACTTTAGGTAACGGTTGCAAAAATGCGATTCTGAGGCATGTGTACCCCTTACAAATAAAACACGTGAGCAGATCCCTGAAATGGTGAAATGAAGTCTTTTGAACCCTTAACTGATAGGTTCTCAAAATCCTTGAGAATCCTTTTTACAACACCTGGCCGACCGAGGACGAACTATATCTGTCCAACACACAGGGTAATTTCTGTATAAAACAGCCAACCCCGCCTGTCACTGCCGTCCGCGGTCGGGGCTGCAAAACCGTGGCAAAGCAGTTTAACCTATCTTACCTTACATGGGCGCCGCCATCTGGATGCGGATCGCCGCCCCCTGGACTCTCATCGGAGGCGTCTATCAGTTGCCTAATGGCTAGGCAGCCTAGGTCCTCATTGAGACTCGTAGGCTTGCCAGGTCACTGATTTCTGATACCACCAAAGGGCACTATTAAACATCGTTGTAAAATACTATATCCTGCAAATACCGTAGTATCGGACCCTGTCGGGTTAAATTTACCCTGGAGATCTAAATAATGGCAAATTTCTTTTTAAAAATAAAAAAAATATGAAAAATATAAAAAAAAAAACGTAAAAGTTTAAATCACCCCCACCCCCCTTTCCCTAGAAATTGAGAGAAACATATAAATAAACAGTAAAAATCATAAAAACACCCATTAGGTATCATCGCATCCCAAAATGTCCATTCTCGCAAAATATATAAGCATTTTTCCCAGCGTTTAAACCCCGGAACGGAAATTGGGACGAAGTTAAATGCCACTTTTTTTTGCCATTTTGAGAAATATAAAAATTCATAAAAAGTGGATCAAAAGGCCATAAGTCCTAAAAATGAAAGCATAAAAATGTCATCAAAAAGTCCAAAACATGACCCCACCAACAGCTCTTACAACACTTAAGTAAAAAAGTTAGTAGTGCCATAACATGGCAAAATGAGTATTTTTTTTTTTTGAACAATAGGTTTTAATTTTTTTTAAATGTCACAAACATTTAAAACCTGTAAAATTTTAGGTAACGCTAGTGATCGTACCGAACAAAGAATAAAATAGACATGTGGGTGGGGCGCTCATGAAAACTGTAAAATCCAAGCCCCCCACAAGAAACTGCATGTTTTTTCAAAATCATTTTCACTGCATTCTGTTTTTTTCCGCTTCCCAGTATACGTTATGGAATTATGAACTACCATCAACTATAAGTTACATTTGTCGAACGCAAAACAACCCAATATAGCTCTTTAACATGGAAAAATACAAAAGTTACAGCAGAGTTTTGAGGTGGGGAGTGAAAAATGCAAAATGCAAAACGAAAAATGTCCACGGCCCTAAGGGTTTAATGGTATCAGGGCACCTGTAACTTTAACTGCTTAGTGACAATCATTAAATAATCAATTGTTAGGAGATAGAAACAATCTATCTAATATTATATTTTCACAATATACAACATAATCTTGTCTTTGCGCATAGGTGACGTGGTGATGTCCTGTCCATATTGTATACCATCCATTTTTTTTTTTTCGCAACATTCTATGTCATCCATTCGCAGGTGAGAAAAAAAAAAACAACCCATCTGGTTGAGCCTCATGCGAGATTTGTGTTGGTTAGTGTTTAGAGAATTTGCATATTAAATGGCTAAACTGTAAGGGCTATTCACATTTCATCAACAATAATGAATTTGGGGGGGGGCTTGTCTGAATACTGAAAAGTATGGCCTTTTCCAATATACGTTCTGATCATTCCTCATGGTTTCTACATCACTGCTAGCTGTCCTTCTACTAAATCCTTCATTGTTTATTTCCAGTGGACATGGTCACACAGTGCGTTTGTCAGTTTGCACGCTAACCCCACGTTAGCGTGGGGGGGGCATAGGAAGGGGGAACAGGGTTGGAGTTGAGTTTCAGGCACACTTTCCCTGTCTGTTGTCAGTGTTACCACGACCCTTAACCACCTTAACACACCTCTGATTACTCTCTATTATACAACTAGCTGTGCACCGGTGCCATCTCTAAATAAACAAAAAGCTTTCTATAAAGGACAGCAACATAAATCCTGAAAACATCATGAAATTGGGTCTGAAAGTATCTTGAAAATTTTTATTAGTTATTTCCATCATACAAACAAAAACATGATGTGCGTAGTGGATACCCCTTTAATTTAATATTACAACACAGCCTTAAGTGTGAAAAACGTTAGGTAATGAGAGAAGAGCGAGCACCAAAATGCCAATTCTCGTTACTCCTCAAGTTCAACTGTTTGTTTTCAGATGCTCGAGTGCTCGTTCGAAGAAACGAGAACACCTTGCAGAATGTTTCCATACATCTGTAACTTATCAGAAGACATGATGCATAACGGTGTTTTCTTCACAATAGTAAACGCGAATAACAATATGTGTTAATTACACTTGCAGATGTTTTTCCATACATCTGCTACCTTATCAGAAGTTATTTGCATTGACTGCCATCAATTGCCACCTGGTGTATTACTGTTATGGTGTAATTGACCTCAGCCCTAAGTGAAAGCTGTTCCGAGCAGAGGCGAAATAACTCGTCCGAGCAACAGGTGCCGTTTCGATTGACGCTAACGCTCAAAGAGTCATCAAGCCCGTGACAGTATTAGTCCTCGCTCATCTCTAGTGTGATGGCATTTTCGAAGGAAGTCTAGATTTTAAAGCACAGTTGTTAATATTTACTTTTTCTTTTTCCTTTCAGGTTACATTTTTGGGACACCTTCATCAAGTTTACAAAACACCATAGATAGTGCACAGCACATCAAATTCTTCCAGTTAGCATGTTTTGACAAGTTCAAAGGGTATGGTCATCCTCACTCGACAACTCGTCTACAAAACATCATCAGTCAGATTCATTTAGTCATAGCCCAATTCTAAACCAGAAGACGAATATAGAAATTTAATTTTGTTGAGCGCTGCCACAGACATATCTGAGGCCTGAACATAATTCCTTGAACCAATACACTCTATTTTTAAAGTGGCATCCACTTGTGACTGTCTCTTCAACGTTTTTAAAATCAAATTCAATAATTTTACTGTTTCATCTTGATTCATATTTGATGAGCAAATTACCTGGGTTTCATGATCTTTCATTTTTTAGACACTGAGTGGAGTTGCTTTTGACAATCTGCTAAAAGCATGGCTAATAGTGATGGCAATTAATCCCTGATTTAGAGCCAGGATGATCAACTGAAAGCTTAACAAGACTAATAGGAGGATGTTGTCATCATAGATACCAGTTTTTCCCCAGCAACATCATTTGAAACCAATAGTTCAGTCCCAAACCGATCTTTGAAAAATTCAGAAAAAGCTTCGTACACAGGGCTTTCATGTTCGTTAATTTTTTTTTTTTCCCAATGTGGCATAACACCAGTCTTCTCTCTTCTTGAATCCGCCACCCCGTCTCATCTTCTAGTGGCCAAAACGATTTGGTTTGTAATAAATAGTAACCATTTTGAGGAACAGTACTAATATGCTCATTTTAAGGATGTTTTGTTTTTTTCACTAAATGAAGTGGTAGTAAAATAAGCTTTTTTTTAAAACCTTTATTTATGCAATTCCAATCAAACAATAGTTTACGAGTACAGAAATAACCAAAATCTAACTAGCTCATATATTGTACAAATTTAAGGGGTTATTTTGCATTTCGTGGCAAAGTGAATGTTTTTGTTTAATATTATTACCAATGATAAAATATTATCTAATAGAAAGCTGTTCATTTTAATTCCAGTAGACAGAAATCTGACCATTGTCCCACAATGCACGACTTGTTAGAATGATCGAGAGTAATACAACCGTGTGTTAAATAACGAGCCGTGCACCTTGTTACCATGTTTTGACTTCTGTCCCTGGAAAATAACATGAACTTTCTATAGAATGACAACAAGCAGCGATAACAAAAACTATTGGCATTGAGACAGGAGTATCATTGGAAAATTGTATAACCTTTTCATTATTCAAACAAAAATTTCATTTGCTGAAATGAATAACACCTCTTTTAACCTGATAAGCAGGAACATGAGACTCCTATGTAAGTTAGTTATCAGGAAAAAAGCCCCCCCCTGCTTTTGGTGTTATAACTGACACAATTTCAGGCATTTACCATGCAGATCATAACAATCAGTTTTTTTTTAATCCTCACAATATTTTCAAATTAAAAGAATTAATTATTGGCACAGATCCTTCCTCATATCCATTTGACTGGGATTTGATTTAGTTATTTTATGTTCTTTTAAACTTCTATCAAATTTCAATTTGTATCAACTAACTGTGAACTACTGCCTGAAGTAGATGACGATGAAATACAAACGTTGCAAAATAAAATATGTACAGTATTTTTTTCACATTTAAAATCAATTACATGGTAAACAAATGAAACCTTATTGTCGTAAAGTTTCCAATAGAAACCGACATGGAGCAGTCTGTTTAGCCAGATCAAGACCTAAAACTTGGCCATCCCGAATTGGTCCTTTCAGTGGCGCTGTAGGAGCATTATGGCCAGTCCATGTCCTTGTGAATCTTTATCAGGATGATATGGAGACCTATACTTTAAAACCATCTCAATGATACAGACCACTTAAGGGAACCTGTCACCAGACAGACAAACTAGTTTTGGGTTATTAACCCCCCGCTTCCAAAAGCCCATAACATGACAAAAGTCTATGTTGCTTCTGCCACGTTTTTGAGTGGAGTTACATCAGCGATATTAGACTTTAAAGTAAATTAACCACTGACTCCCTACCAACATCTCCCCGAAAGTACCGGGATCAAAATGAAAAAAAAAATGTCTGCTCCTGTATCACATCTTCCTCACAGCTCACAGCTGCAACATTGATGGCAATCCGTTGCGGGTGACCTTTAATCATCTCGCTGAGATGCACGGTGAGCTAACGGGTCATATTATGGGCTTTTAGAATCGTAATAACCTAAAAAATGTGCGTAGTGACAAGTTCCCTAAATATGTTAATTTGGCTCGGTGTTGCATTTAAGCACCTTTGTTTTATGAATATAGCTTTTCTTTTTTCTACAACCATTTCAAAATAAGTCCACATATTTTGTACATTAGGACAAATACATACTCATAAAAATACAACAAATTAAATCATAGGTTTATTGCTGTCCTGTGGAAGGAATGAAGTTTCATTCACGATCATGCCTGTATGTTCCACAAACCTGTTCCAAACACTGCAGGCCAAAAAAAACAATAACATATTCATTCCTTTGAGCTAGATCCTCTGGTTTTGAACTGATCTCTGAGAAATCATTTCGTCCCAGTTCAGAGCCTTCAAAAACTTTCTATTACCTATTTAGCCTAAAATACTACCGAAAAGAGAGAACTTTAAGGGCTTCATGTCTTGGAAAGACTCAGTTTCTTAAAGATCTTAGTTTATATTTGTATGTTTATGCAATCACAGAGGGAATTTTTTAGATCTTCTTCCCAATTATTATAGGATTTACAACATCGTAAGTGGAACACACAATCATCTAAAAGATCTAGAACGATAATTGAATGGTCCCTTACATTAGAAAGTTTCTTTCTTGGTCCCCTAATTTCTGTTCAAAACACTTATTTCTGGAACAAATTCTTTACCTATGGTAGCAGATTGATGAAGGTCATTACCAATACTTTCCAATAGGTGTGACAAAGGAAGAGAAAGTTCTTTAATAATGCAAATTAATGCCAGGATCCAACTAGTGGTAAATTTCATTACCCTAATGTTTATAAACTTCGCAAGGCTGGCGCCGGTCACACATGCTATACTGCATCGTTTAAAAACAGCACTGAAACCTGAAGATGATTTGCCTATTAAACTCTATAACACTTGTTGTTTACACGCAATGTGCATGCTTCATTAATGCTGATTACCATGCGTTTAATGGTTGCGTTTGAACCACCATGTTACAGCTATTTCATTAGCAAACACACTTTTACTATTGCAATGCCGTTTTCAAACGCAATGCATTAAACCAAGTGTGACTCGCCCTAAAAAGTAAAAACAATGGTAACAACAATATAAAACATCTCTAAAGAAATAATCTGAAGTATCTCGCTACTGACTTAGATTAGCATATATAGTATATATATATAATATATATATTAGATATAATATATTCGATCATATATATATATACATAGCGGTCCCCACTTTAAGGACAAAACCCGCTTTACGGCACTCCTTTTGTTAAAAATGGACCACTCTGCAATCTTGGTAAGCTATCAGAATGCTTTACGTAGCCCCAGGCTGCAATGATCAACTGTACGATGTCTGCAATGAAGCGTTCTATAGCTTGATCCCACTAAGTAAAAAAAATATCCCAAATGTCACAGGGCAATTGTTTTTTTCTGTTCTACAATTATAAAATATACAGTTTCAATTTCAGAGCTTACATACAATTCAACTTAAAACAACCTATGGAACCTAGCCTTTGCCTGACCGGGGACGGCCTTATTGGGTCTGTTAACCAAATATTCCACCTAATATTGTAGTTCAAAGACGGTAAAAGGAAATGTTTTAAAATCACATAAGATTAGCTGTGTATTTTGTAACATTTTATTACATTGTGTTTGTTTCCTTTACTACCATGTAGTAGATTATTCTAAAATCTACCATTCAAAATCAAGCAAGATAAACTTGGAACACTAACAGATGCAAGCACTGTGACTGTGGTATGGCATCTATTTTATCCATGGTCTCCTTCCTACTACAACAACTTACAATGATGCAATAGCATGAGGGGGGTACCCCAGCTCTCTTGACCTGTTTTTAGACGGTTACACTGTCTCACGCCCTCCTTGCACAAGTGCTTCACAGAGGGGCTAGGGGTGCCTTCAAGATTCATTGGCGTAATTTTTAAAAGTTATTTTCAGAATGATGGAGGTCATGGATGAGCAAATACCACATCACGTGTCGGGATATAAGTGAAGTGTCCCCGTTTATCATGTTGATTTTGATGGTGATTCCTTCTCACCTATTAATCTCTCATTGTTAGTGAATTCAGATAATTTTGGGATTTCCACATTGAATGTTATTAATTTCCCACGTAAACTATAATTGACTGTCATTGCAATTTTGTTTTCTCCTCAGCCAAAGTGTACTGTGGACTACTAACATTTAATGTACATATTTATTTATTTACATGTTTTTTGAATTTGTCATTATTGTTTTGTTAACGATTGAGCTGAATAGATTCATACAAATTCTCATGTTGCGTGAAAGAGCAAGTTTGGGCGAGATAGTGCCTGTCACTGTATCACTATGCCTTTTACTTTATAGAAATCAATTACTGTTGTGAAGCTTTGATATTTTACATGATATGATTCTAGCCCTATTCCTAAAGTGAAAATATTGTCATATTTTAAAATAAATCACCGTTCTTTAGATAACAAAGGCTTCTTTTTATCAACTTTATTTGAAAAAATAAATGTAAAATTCACTTTTTCCATTGCTTGTATGTCTATCAAATTACAATGAATTAGGCTGGCTTTGGCAGGGTTGAGGTACCATTAAGTCAATCTAAAAGTCATATACTGGGTTGCAAATCAGAGGAAGCCTACAATTGAAGCCAATGGCCTAAATTAGGGAAATTCCCTAACCCTGGGAATAGAATCACCTTAAAAAATATTTTTTTCTATATAACAGAGATTTTTTGTTCTGATAAAGGCATTGAGCCCCACTGGAACATGGTATAAAGATCTGTTGTATTACTTAACCGTGAAGTTCCCTGTCTGTGTAGTGGTTGAACTCTCTCCTCAAGGCAAAATTAAAGGTACTGGACTCCTATCATATAAATTAACTTCGAGGCATATATATGTGGAATAAAGTTTAAACTAATTTATTTTAACTCAAGGAGAGCATACAACAACCATCCGTTCTATCCCGCCACCCCCCCCACCGCCCCTGTCCATACATTGCTGTCGGCCTAGACCCCCTGTTCCGACCAGGTCTGTCGACCAACCCCCCCCCCCCCCCCCATTCCAGACCAGGCTGTTGGCCAACCCCCTCTGCCCACACCATGGATTTCAGCCGGACAAACCCCCAACAGAACTTTTGCCAAGGCCATCCACTAGAGATTAGCAGACCCCAACATCCCCATTCTGGTTTGGCAGTGCACCCGGAGTTACTGCCAGATTGGTGGCTGAACCCCAATCCATCAACTGACCCCCCTTGCAACTACCAAGGGCTATCATTTGACCAGTGTTAATCACGCGGCAATCCTAGTCATGCTATCTTCAAGGGGCATCAATTTGGCGTGTTGCCTGTTGGCCACCAACCACATTATTACAGTTTGCACGCTGACCTACTCCCCAAAATGGAAGCAAGGCCACCCAATGTTTGTATTTCTTAATTTTTAGGAGTGGAGGGGCGTAAACATGAATTTTTTTTTTCTGACTCTGGGTCCTCCACTCTAGCAGGGAACACAGATGTTTTGCCATTCGTTATACACAGATCACAGATAACTGTGATTGATGACAATCCAATAGGATCACTGTTATCTGATCTGTTTTATACGAAAATGCAGAGAGGTCAGAGAATCAAGGAGGCAGGGATTGTAGAGAGTGGACACACAGTGGAGGGCAGTCCAGGGGCGAGGGAGTTGAGACCAAACCACCTTGGGTGGCACACCCCCTCGGATGGAGGGGCCAGTTTGTATGTTTGTTGATGCATGGCACCCAGACATTGGGGGCACATTTACTACGGCCTGCATCAGCTTCTTCAGACTTTCGCACATTCTTTCCTAGTGCAAAACTGCTTGCACGGGATTAAAGTGGCTGCATGCACCACAAATGTGTCACACAGCCCTTTTGGGGAAGCTGCACTAGGCATCAATCATGCGACGCAATTAGGGGGCGAATGTGGTTCTCAGTTAAGACTTTGCATGCTAAATAGGCGCAGTCAACAGAAGTGTGTCACAAGCCCTAGTTAAAGGTGCACCTAGAAAAGTCGTGCACACTACTGGAGCTGGGCAGAGAAGCACTAATTCATAAAAACGTGTGCCAGAAATCCGAATCTGGCAAACCCCTACACACTCAAGCAACCGGCAAACTGCATTTCACATTTCCCATGTGCTTTTTCTGGGCAAAAGACAGCAGATTAGGCGCTAGTCATTAGATTCCATCCAAAAGGACTCTACATTCTCTGTTTTCCTTATCATATTACCACAAATTGGGAATGCAGCATGTTTTTTCCACATAGAAACAAACTCTCCCCCTTTTTTATTATCTGATCTTAAAACAAATGCTGGTCATAGGTATTGTCCGCCCATGTGTCATTGATCCATAAATATTCCGATCTTTACATCTCATTTGTGAGGCTTTCATTCATAATTCGTGTAGATCACTTTATATTGTATTCCCCGATCTTTATTCCTCCACCTCTATGAAATAAACTCTCTACTCCGGTAGTTTTTTTGCATTTGCCATCCAGCAAAAATTTAATCAGAGAAACCAAGGAATCTATTGGTAATTTTCTTTGGTCTAGCGGTATTCTTTGATTCCCTTCATACTTACTTTAACCCATCACCCTCAAACCACCCCTCCTTCCACTATGCCAATACTTCTTCTGTATTCCTATCTGTGGCAGTCACCAAATGCCCCAAATGTACCACTCCTAGTTTAAAAAAAGCTCCTCCACTGACTAACCATATTTTCCCCCGCAAACTGTACCCTTAGCCAACAGAGGGGTCTGACCAGTTCTCCATGCATCAAACCTTCCCTTCTTACTCACTTTTCTAAGCTACGTTTTAACTACCTACTCCAGCTCTCTTGTAACACACTGTAAATGTGTGCCATTGGTAGTATTTCATAACACTCCTGAATTCCCTTAACAAATGACCTCTCTGTCAACTTAAAAATCCCCTTCCACCACCCTCTATGTAAACCTTTTTGTCAATTCTTTTCTCGCCAACTTTCTTTCCTACAACAGTAATTGTCTGGATGCTAGGAGCAACAACAGGCATTTTATTAGGATTGGTCATTAACCCCTTCCCTCTGCGACTGATATATTCCGCCGCAGAGCTAGGAACGGTGTATGAAGAGGCTCACTGGCTTGAACCCTCTTCAGACAGATATTTTTTGATTTGCTGCATATTGCAGCAAATACCCATCTCGCATCCACCCGCAGTCCTGCTTTCCGCCGATCAAAATGGCCACATCCTGCCTTTATTATTGTGGACATGTCTATTTTGTGTTCAACAATGACACCCTAAACTTAAATGATTGGCACAGCGTGGCACCATGACTAAAGAGTAGCACAAGCTTTTATTTTATATGTATCAATAGATGACACTTCTAGTCTTTTATTTCATCTAAACCTGAGAGAGTGGGCTGGAACTATGTGGAGGAGTCTGACATTTTCTTTATTAGTTCAAAACATTGCAACTTTGTGGCTCCTATTAGACTTTGTTTTGCTGCAAAGCTCGATAGATGAATAGTCTAGAGCAGTGATGGCGAACCTTTTAGAGACAGAGTGCCCAATCTACAACCAAAACCAAGACAATTTAAGCAGTAACCTATTGATCTTTGCTGTATCAGAAGTTTCAATTGTATTGGCGTCCTGAGGACACCAATACGATAGAAAGAAGATGGAGAAATTTGGATTATAGGTTCTCTGAAGAGGTAGATTATGGGGACCCAGAGCAGGAGCTCCAACTATAATCCATCTCTGTCCACACCTGTCCTGGCAGCCAAGGCGGTGTCGCTTTAAAATAGCGCTGAGCATAGCATGTCCATAACTTGGACCACAGGAGGAATCCTTGAGGTGAAGGCATGGGTGCCCACAGAAAGGGCTCTGAGTGCCACCTCTGGCACCCGTGCCATAGGTTCGCCACCACTGCTATAGGGCATGTCTTTCCACTGTTACACTGGGGGATTCTGGGAAATTAGAAAATACATATAATATTTTCAAAGATACCTTGTAAATGGCCTCCTTAACATCAAAGCATGACTTTTACAGAAAGCCTAATAACATGATGCAATGAGATTCAAAGACATTGAAAGAGTGCTGTATGCAGGTGGGATTTTTTATTCTTAGGTAAAAGTAATACTGGTTTGGCTTTTACTCTGAATTAAGTCATTCGATCTGAAAAAAGTCATGTTTGACATTAAGCAGGCTGCCTTACAAGATAACTACTGTAAGAGTCAGTGTTTTCCTTATCCCATCTATGAAAACACAGAGCATTTGCATATTTCCCAAATACCACTATGTGGCATGGCCTTACATTAGCCAGTCAGTGCTGTATTGTCACACTATACAGAGATCTTTTTTTTACAAGAGGAATGATATCTCCTAGATTCTAATTTACTCCTTAATTTCTAGGCATTACAAAAAGTCAACAATTCAAAGTTATAGAATGATTTAGAATTATTATTCCATAATAACACATATGCACTGCAAATACTTGGAGAGGAGACAGGAGAGGAGTGGTGTTAGGACCTTTTATGGACAAAATATGGGCAAAATATCTTACAGGTTTAATGTAAACTGCTATTATTATTAGTACACGTTATGTATTGGCAGAATTACATGGCTGATGTGGAATATTCCTGCATGTAAAATAATAGTCATTAAAATTACTCTTTTTTTTTGCTAATTGTCACACATACAATGAACTGGTGCATTGGTAAGGTATATGGGGAATGTGTTAATATTAAGTTTTGCAAAGTAATAGTAAAATACTATTTTTCTCATCAGATTGGAGCAAAACAGCCACAAATAACACAAAGAAAGTCAGCTCTGATAATCTGGGCAAGTCCCTTTCTTCCAGTTCAATAGGCTCAAATTCTACATATTGGACTTCTAAATCAAAGTCTAGTTCAAATCCATTTTTTAACAAAAGGAACAGTAGCACAGGTGAGTGTGCTTATTTTTAACGTTTTTTTTTAAACTCTGATATTTATCAGTGATATTTAACTGTATGTATTAAAATATCCTGTTGACAAGTCCATTACAGTAACATGGTAGTAGCAAGAAGGTCCATCTGGCTTTCCTCAATGTGCCATGGAACTTTAAAGGTTTTGCTCTGGATTAGATTATATTTATTAATAGCAGGTGTATTTTAAATTTTATTAAAAAAAATAGACAGAGGCAATGCATTTTTTATACTGTCATTAGTTAATAACAATTCTACATATATTATATGTATTTAACAAATATCATTGTATCAATATTATCAATATTAATTTGCCCATAGATTATGTTTATCATACCAATGGAAAAACTTGTTACTGCTATTCTAATACACTCCCCAGTTTATTTGTAGAATAAAACAAAATCTACTGTTAATTAAACCCAAAAGTTACAATTCCTTATTTTTTTTATTAATGAATCAGATAGAATGTTGACATTTTATGTCAATTTGATTGGGTTATTATTTGGATGATTATTTAGGTAGACTCACACAAATTATCCTTTAGTCCATAATCTGCAGGACTTGATAATGATAGATTACCATAGAAACAAAAGACCTTCCAGGATGACAGGCTAAAGTAGCTTAAAGCATAAATTACATTTAATGGTTCACATAGAATCTTTAGTACTCAACCTCATTATAACAGTGAAAAAGTCCACTGGAGGAGTCTGGTATCACTATTCTTAAAAACCCTTTTCTAGAGCAAAATGATGTTTAATATGAAAAAAAGGCTAAAACACTTAAAAATGTCATAAGGTTCACAGGTCACAATTGACATAGTAATAAATGGCAATTATTAGCTCATAACAATGAAACCCCGTACTTCAGGTTAACCCATAACAATGAAACCTTGAATGCCAATAGGGTTTATAATTGTGTACTGTACCTTTATTGTTTTGTGTTTCAACTTGTGGTTTTCACTAACATTTTTGTCACTAAACTGACCGTTACATTCCATGTTTATGGCATAGATAATGGCTTCTAAGAGCATCCCTTAACCAGAGATGGAGATCCAGGTAAAGTCTACTATGAGCTTGGTTGGATGCATGACCTATAAACAGCTGGGTTGGGTATTTATGCATGAAGTCATACAATGGAAAGCATCATTCTCAAAATCATTCAACTTTCCATTGATTCATAATGTGACAATAATAATCATCTCTGAATCTCAAAATTTTTTATTTGCTTACCTCATTCTTTTACGGCTGGTCTTTATTTCTGGGAAAATTTTCTATTTTCAAATAAAGCATTCTTACCATATGCATGTGCAATCTGCAGGGTTTTCATTAAAGGAACACCAAGGAAAGAAAATATTGAGAAGCTTAGTAAACAGAGAGAAGCTGTGGCACTAGGCAGTATTATTATAGATATCTTAAGTATACTGTATGCACATATCTGCGTTGTTAGTATTGTATGGGAACATGTGAAATGTATGTGTGCTGTTATGCTGTATGTTTATAGATTAGCATAAATGTGAGAAGTGTATGTATGTAACTGTAACATTAAGCCTCTAATTTTTTCTCTCTCTCTCCCTATATATATGAAGATCAAAAAATGGTTGCACTCCAAGTTCAGTGAAAAAGAAATTCTTTTATTCCAAAATGCACTTTTGGAATAAAAGAATTCCTTTTTCACTGAACTTGGAGTGCCACCATTTTTTGATCTTATATGCAATAGATTTAACAACCTGAAGGGTGAGCACCCGATTTTTCCTTAACTGGTGCAGCTTGAATTGTTTTACATTTTTTCCTTTTAATATATATATATAGATCGATATATCTATATATCTATTATAGATTATTATATATATCATATAATAGTTAATAACACCTTGTTTTTATAAGTTATAAACTGAATCAGTAGTATCTGCATATTTAAGATGCGGGTGCTGGTTATTATGCAAGCACTGCACACAACTCCTCTCTGAGCCCCTGCGCAGTGGTGATTGTATGCAAACTCATTGTACAGGTTTAGGTGGCGGTCACTTTGTATATGTAAATTCATTAGGGGACACAGTGTATATATGTAAATTAGAGGTAGCTGTATATTTATGGATTGAATGAGGAGGAGACCTTTATATGTCATTTTATTTAGCAAATGAAATTTGCAGGTTTTTAATTAATGATTTTAACACCATTCATAGCAAAGGGTGACAATTTATTTGATTAATCATGGATCATATTTTTTCCAAAATGGAATTTTCATGTAACCCATACAATGCTACTGTATTGAGTAATAACTATAATTATAATATGTGGAATTAACGCATGTAAAGGTGTGCTACAAATTTTCAGGTAATATGCAAATATGCAGGTACCCTAATAGTTTTGAGTCTAGAATAACCCTTTGAGTGAAGAAGGACTTCAATCACAATTTTGCTTTTCCTAGTTGCTGGGTTGAAGTGAAAGCCTCCTTGAAAGCTGCATTTCATATGACCGACTGGAAGTTATATTGGGAGTGGTGTGGGGAATTATTATTATGGAGGCAGTGAACTAGTAGTAGATTAAAGGTGCTGCAGTTAAACTATGTTAGTTGGATCTTGGGATGGAGCTGGCGCTCCGCTTCCAGGCGAGCTTTCGCCAATCCAAGCCCCTGTCTCTAGGCTACTCCCCAAACAGCACTTCTAAACCTGGACCGAGGTAGGCCCCGCAATCCTCGGCGTCGGCAGTATATGACCAGCCCCAGGGTCAGACTCGGTCCCAGCCTCCACCAAGTTAACCCAATGTGCCGTCAGCGATATATAGTGGCCCTGCCCGGCAGCACTCGTCCACGTGTCCGTGGTCAGGTGGACCTTGTCAGAAACGGCGTTGGTCAGGGCACGGATGATGTTGTCTGACACGTGCTGGTGCAGGGCCGGGACGGCACATCGGGAAAAGTAGTGGCGGCTGGGGACCGAATACCTAGGGGCGGCCGCCGCCATGAGGTTGCGAAAGGCCTCGGTCTCTACTAGCCTATAGGGCAGCATCTCCAGGCTAAGCAATCTGGAGATGTGCACATTAAGGGCTTGGGCGTGCGGGTGGGTTGCACTATATTTGCGTTTCCGCTCCAGCGTCTGGGGTATGGAGAGCTGAACGCTGGTGGATGCTGTGGAGGATCGTGGAGGCGACGATGGGGTTTTTGTGGCAGGGTCCTGGGCAGGGGGCTGACTATCAGCTGACACAGGGGAAGGAGCAGTGGTGTGCACGGCCGGAGGTGAAGCATTTCATATGACCGACTGGAAGTTATATTGGGAGTGGTGTGGGGAATGAATCCCCTTGCAATATACATAAGAACACATACAGTAGACACGATATACAAATCACATAAATATACCAAATAATGACATTTCAGACAGAGAGAGCATCAAAGGTAAAGCAGCTGGATGCACACTGCTTAGCTTCCCTATACATAACCTCTGTCTTGTCAGCCATCTTGTCATGTAAGATGAGCCTAGTGTCACAGTTTACAAGGAAACAGGAAACCAAAGAGTGCAGCAACAACTAGGGAAACAGTTAACGGAAAACTGTCCCTTATTCTAAGGCTGAGCTAGTCCCTGCCAGTGGATGATGGTCAGCTTACCTGAGCTTGTTCTGAACCGGACATCTTGAATCTCTCTGAACATGAAGACCTTTCCAGATAATAGGGAAAAGGACTAAAGCACAAGTGTCTTGTGTACTAAATTTGGGCCTCCCTAAAAAAACGATTGCTTCAAGAAAAACTTGGCAAACTAGCAATCTCAGCATGAACACTCAGCAAACACATAACGAAGGCTAAATACAGGAAGGAGGGCAAAAGGAAGGACAGGTATAATGGGTGACAACCAGAGCAGGTCCACAAAACACTTACCGTATATTTCGGCGTATAAGACGACCTGGTGTATAAGACGACACCAACAACAACATTACCATCATCCATTTTACTGTAAATGTTACCGTACTGTACCTTAAATTTTTATTTTATTAAATATTCCATGCCATGTACTCAGAAGCGGGAAAAAAATTCCGAATGCAATGAAAATGGTAAAAAAACGCATTTGCGCCATATTCTTGTGGGCTTAAATATTACGTCTTTCACTGAGCGCCCCAAATGACATATCTACTTTATTCTTTGGGTCGGTACGATTAAGGGGATACCAGATTTGTATAGGTTTTATAATGTTTTCATACATTTAAAAAATGAAAACCTCCTGTACAAAAATTATTTTTTTGATTTTGCCAACTTCTGGAGCTAATAACTTTTTTATACTTTGGTGTACGGAGCTGTGGGTGGTGTAATTTTTTGCAAAATTTGATAATATTTTCAATGATATAATTTTTAGGACTGTATGACCTTTTGATCACTTTTATATTTTTCAAAATGGCAAAAAAGTGCCATTTTCGACTTTGGGCGCTATTTTCCGTTACGGGGTTAAACGCATTGAAAAACCGTAATCATATTTTGATAGATCGGGCATTTTCGGACGTGTCGATACCTGATGTGTTTATGATTTTTACTGTTTATTTATATTTATGTCAGTTCTAGGGAAAGAGGGGGTGATCTGAAATTTTAGGTTTTTTTTATTATAATTTTTTTTTTTTACCTTTTTTTTATTTTTACTGTTATTCAGACTCCCTAGGGTACTTTAACCCTAGGTTGTCTGATCAATCCTATCATATACTGCCATACTACAGTATGGCAGTATATGGGGATTTTCCTCCTCATTCATTACAATGTGCTATCAGCACATTTTTATATTTGAAAATGTGAGATAGTGGAATGGAGCTACCTTATTGTTTACCGCTATAAATCCGCTATAGTGTGTATGCCACTATAATACCATGAGCTCAGGTTTAGGTGGTCTAAGTGTAAATTTAATATCTGAAGCGGGATTAGTTCAGGGGCTATAGTTTTGGTGTCCTTTTGTTGAGGAATAAAGGTTTTCCAAGCCTCATCCAATGCTCTTGTAGTATAAAGCTCAGATCTAGGAGGTTTTGTTTTCCACAAGAGTGATAAGATTCTACTCTTGAGGCTGCAATTTTTTTGGTATACTTGTTCTATTTTTCCCCACTTTATGTCCCCTGCTTCATTCCACCAGTGCAAGGACTGGTCTAAAATAGCTGCATAGTGGTAATCCCTCAAGTCTGGGAGGCCTAGACCCCCATGTGTTCTGGATTTAGTCAGGGTTTTCCACGCCACTCTTGGTTTTCTACCCTGCCAAATGAAGTTGCTTAGCTGCGCTCTGGTTTTAGTGAAGAAAGCGGTAGGAATAGGGATTGGAAGGGAGCGTAATAAGTACAAATATTTCGGTAAGACCATCATCTTATATGTGGCTATCCGCCCACACCATGATAATATGTATTTTGAGTATTCCTCCATTTCCTTTTCCGTTTTATTTATCAGAGGGGGGAAGTTTGCCTGATATAGTCTACTTGCAGGGTAAGTCACATTTATACCCAAATATGACACTTCCCTCCAGTCCAAAGTATATTTTTGTTATAATGAGGTCAATAATGGAGGTGGGATGTTGATAGGGAGAACTTGTGATTTTGAATTCTTGATTTTATAAAAGGAGATAGTGCTATATTGTGACATTACTTCAAATATGTGGCTAAGAATATAATTTCATCTGCGAACAGGGCAATGGTATGGGTTGTGTCACCCACCTTCACTCCTTGAATCTGTGGGTGGGAGCGAATTGCCTCGGCCAGAGGTTCAATGGATAAGATGAATACCAGTGGGGACAGGGGGCACCCCTGTCTGGTGCCGTTAGTTAAAGTAAATTCGTTGGATCTAACCCCATTTACAAAAACTGTGGCAGAGGGGTGGGAGTACAAGGCTTTTATTGCCATAAAAATGTGTCCCTCCCAGTTGACTCTGTCAAACGCCTTTTCGGCGTCAACAGTGATAAAGGCTGCTGGTATTTTCTTATGTTCACAATGTTGTAGAAGATTAATAATCCTTCTGGTATTGTCAGTTGTTTGTCTAGTAGGAGTAAATCCCGCCTGATCTGGAGAGACAAGGGAGGGTAGGACTTTCTTCAATCTATTAGCTAGCAGTTTCGCATATATTTTCACATCGTCATTTAATAGTGAGATGGGCCTGAAATTGGCTGGTCTATCTGGGGTTTTCCCTGGTTTAGGAAGTGTAACGATAATAGCTTCTAACATTGTTTTTGGGAAATCTCCTCTCCTTGCTGCTAGAGAAAATGTTTTTAATAAATAAGGGGAGAGAGTGGTTAGGAACTGTTTATAGTAAGCTCCCGGTAGTCCATCGGGACCTGGGGATTTATTGAGAGAGATGGATTTGATTGTGGCAGCGATTTCTTTTCCTGTTATTGGGGAGTTAAGATCTAGAAGCTGCTGTTCTGTCACTCTGGGTAAATTGAGTCTGTCTAGAAATTTTGTGATAGATTCTAAAGGGGGGTTTGTTGTGGATTCTCCCTTTTCAAGGTTATATAGAGATGCGTAATAATCCATAAAGGCGTTAGCAATGTCTCTAGGGGACATAGTTTTAGCTCCTGTGGAGGGGTGGTATATATATGGGATTCTAGCTTTCTGGGCCTGTTGTTTAATGCGTCTCGCCAGTAATTTTCCTGCTCTCTGGTCATGTGAATAGTATTTTATTTTAAGTTTTTGTAATGACTAATAATGACTAATAAGAGATTTCGAAGGTGTATACGAGCCTCATTCAGGGCTACAATTAGCGAATTTGATGTGTCAGATTTATTCTGTCACTCAAGAAATTGAATATGAAGAAGTGTAGATACCACCTCTCTGTTTCTCTCTCTCTTCATCCTATTGCTTAATCTTTTGAGTTCTTCTTTAGCAAATAATTTATGAATGATCCACAATGAGAATGGACAGACCATTCCATTGTCATTAATTTTTAAAAATTCTTTCAGCTTCTGTTCGAAAATGTGGTGATTTTGAGTGGATGCTAGGTGTGACATATTGGCTCTCCATATAAAATCTGTATTACATGAGAAGGTATTTGAAAAGACCACCTCTACCGGAGCGTGGTCCGACCACTGGATGTTCCCTATCGAGGAAGATATCATTTTATCTAGTAAACATTTGTCGGTTAGCACCATGTCAATCCGGGAGTAGGTTTTGTGTTTCGGAGAGAAATATGTAAAGTCTCTCTCAGTAGTGTGGTGGATACGCCAGATATCATACAAGTTACGATCCCAAAGGAAAGGGTTAAGAGTGAAGTTTCTGTGGGCGGTTTTAGATGTAGTGTCTATGTTCAGATCTCCTATAGAGTTAAAGTCACCACTCATGAGAAGAGCTCCTCTTTTCACTTCTTCCACTTTTTTAAAAAGTTTTGCAAGAAAGGATCTCTGTTTTTGATTCGGAGCATATAGATTAACTATCGTATAGTCTAAATTGTTGATGGTGCAAGTTACAATTATGAATCGACTCTGGGGGTCAACGATTGATTTATGTATGGAAACAGCTAAAGAATCCCTAAATGCCACCATGACCCCTCTCTTTTTCTTATGGTAAGAGGATGTGATTATATATGGGAAGCGTGGGTGGGCCAATTTAGGGGGGGGTTTGTTCTGCCTGTGGGTTTATTGGATACAGATTATATCCCCTTTACTAGCCACTATATCTCTCCACATCATTGATCTCTTGAAAGGACTGTTGAGTCCTTTGACATTTAGAGAAGTCAATTTAATACTCATGGCCGTATTTTACAACAATGCCTTTACTTTTCAGGTAAGTCATATACTTGTGTGAAACTATGGTTCTAGCTTTTTGGTCTTTTAAGCGGCTATCAGTTCCCAATTTTTCCCAGGTCATGTTAACAAACCAACAACACACTGTGTTTAACATTTTGTCAGTTGCACAGTGAAACAGCACAATGGTACTTTTAGATTCGAACAGTACCTAGAAGGGACATAAAACTAAGTTTACAATAAACCGTAAATTCAGTTAAAGTGGATACATGAGTTACCAGTCTCTCCGCTTCTGGCCTCCCTTCACTTTCTGCTTGGTAGAGGGCACTCAGCCTTTGTTCTTCTTGTGCCAATCAGGGTCCACCCTGACCGAGGTTCTGGATTTTGTTTTGGCTCTTTCTATGTCTTCTTGTGGAATCCCCCAAGATTCCGCGAGGTTGAAGCCTTCTTCTAAAGAGCGAATTGGTATGATGGAGTTCTGCCTTTTCACCAGAATCTTCGTGGGGAATACCCATCTGTATGCTATTTCATGGTCTCGCAGGAGAGCAGTAACAGGAATAAAGTTTCTTCTAGCTTGCAAAGTCGCCGCTGATAAGTCCACGTAAAGATTTATAGATTCGTAGGGACTCGGCAGAGTTGTCAATTTTCTTGACTGATATAATAGTTGCTCCTTAGTGTGGTAAAAGGAAAATCTAGCGAGGACATCTCTGGGGACTGTTTCTGGCAGATTACTTGGCTTAGGAACCCTGTGTGCTCTATCAATGCTATATTCGTAGTCCGCTAGATTTGGCAGAAGCATTTTCGTCATCTGATGTATGTAGCTCCGTAGCTGAGAGTTTGGGATAGATTCCGTAATTCCTCTTATTTTTATGTTGTTGCGTCTATCCCGGTCCTCAGAGTCTACTAGCTTTTCCTGGATGCTGGTGACCGTGTCGTCAAGGGCGTTGTGAGAGTCCGCCAGATCATTAAATCCATTTGCGAATTCCGCCATTTTATTTTCCACATGGGAGACCCGGTCTCCCAGGTCGTCAATGGAAGTCTGTAGAGGTTTGACAAGAATAGCAATGTCATTTTGAAGTGAAGACCTGAAGGCTACCAGCATTGCTTTCAACATATTTTAAGACACATAGTTATCTGAGGCATGGAAAGTGTTAAGCATATCAGTGTCTTCCATATCATTACTGGTCTGAGCATTAAGTGGATTAGAATCTCGTGAAGTCAGGTCTTCCTGCTTCTTTGACTTTTGCTTAGCCGGACTTTCGGTGGGTGACCTCGTTGTTTCAGAGATACTGGAGGTGGGGGATGTGCTTTGTGCCGGGCTGCTGCGCCTAGAGGTGGAAGCAACATGGCGCAGCTCCCCTGGGCCGGGAGGTGGCTGTGTAGCCGACCCTGCTTGGTGCGAGGATCCTAGGCTCCATCTCTCTGGGACCTCAAACATACTGGCCGGATTCGGGGAGGTAATGTCCTTACCGGCCGTTTGTGGAAAGGTGAGTCGCAAAGGTGCTCCACTGTTTGCCGTGCGCGGGATCTCACCGGCGCCATCTTTTTTCCTCCCCGCTCCGCTCTGAAAGAACTGCCCAATGTGCTTGGGCACTTGCTCTTTGGCTCCTCTTTTCCTTCCCTGTGGGTTGGTGAGTGCCGCTCGGTTCAGTCGCTTGTACGGGAGGCCGTTCGGCGGAGCTCCGGACTCACGCGGCCATTTCTCTCCGCGGCCAAGCCACGCCCCCCAAAATATTTTTTCTTAACCCATTCTATTTTGTTATAGTCAAGAGCAGTTATTTATCTTGGGCAACACCAGGAGCTGCAGCTTGTGTATATATATAAAAAATTGTAAAACATTTGTGCCTATTTCATATATACTCAAGAACCGAGTAGTTCCTATGTCCATTTAACATTTTGTTTACTGCGTGTGCTACATGCATAATTGTGGATATGATTTGTAAATGATCCAAAATCAACTAATACAAAAAGTATCTTTTAAAATGCATTCAATTTGTGGGCTGAATCATCACACAAACTTTAATGGAATAAAAGTGACTTCTTTTTACGTTCAATAAAAGTTTATTTTAAACTGCAAATATTATCTTATACAGTCAAACATTGTATACAAATTAGCTTACAAGCCTGTAATTTGCCAAGTTATAGGGATGTTATATCAAAACACACAAGCAAGTATTTTGATTACATATAGATGTAATGACTGCTTGAACAAAGATCCCAATGGACAACCAATCCAAACATCTAACTACAAACCAATAACACAAGAACCTAGAGAAAAACAAATTTGTATGCACACAAAAGTAAATGTAAAGTAAGGTTTTCACCGAGGATACATCAAAAATGAGGGAAAAGAAACAATAGGAAGACATGAAATAAAAGGGCAGAGAAGAGACAACAGACATGTAAGTAGTCATGAGCAAAAATAGAAGCAGTAATAAGTGGCTCCGCTCAAGTAGGAACATGCCAGAGTCAACCATGAGGTATTGGTGCTGTCCTGAGGTTGACTGTACCACATCGTACAGTACCATTATTCAGCTAACCCTAGTACTACCATTACTATCCCATTAACAATCTGTATCCTAGTGGAATTAATGCCAGGAACTCTAGAAGAAGATGGAGTAATTGTATAAAAAGATGGGGACCCTCCTCAATGCAATATCAGTCCCTATGTGTTATATAACATCAACCTACACTGACCACCGATTTTTAAAATGACAAATCACCACAAATCTAATAAAAGTTATGTTTTAATAACACTCACACCCTTCCCTTTTTCCTTATTTGTTTCATACAAATGTTTGTGGTGGTGTACACCATTGAGGGTAATAGGGACCAGTTGTTTTAATTTCCTCGATATTGCTACATGATTGGAATTAGCCACAAATTGGAATTTCAACATTTGCTATGATGATGTAACAAAAATAAATGTAACTTTAAATGAGTGGGTGTAACCTAGCTAAGCATGCTATAGGATGGGCGTAGTACAGCCCATAGAGTTAGAGTTAAGAAACCCACAACAGTTACAACTGTGGAAAGGACTGGAAGAAGAGTGGACTGGACCAAAAACACAGCTGAGCAATGTGCAAAACTAGTAATGCCATATGGCTGCAGATGCCTGTACACTTCCTACTGATTGGTGACTGTTGCAACCTTTAGAAAATGTAATTTTTATCTTTCTATGTGCTACGGTAATTGATGTTCTCCAATCATGGCCTTCATGTTTTTTTTGCAATATAAAGGTTTTATGTTGATATAATTTAGGTAATGTTGCAAAATGCTATTCTTGAGGCATGGTGTACCCCTTACAAATAAAACACATGAGCATATCCCTGAAATGGTGAAATGAAAGTCTTTGAACCTTTAAACTGATAGGTTATCAAAATTCCTTGAGATCCTTTTTAAAACACCTTGCCGACCGAGGACGAACTATATCGTCCAAACACACAGGGTAATGGCTGTATAAAACAGCCAACACCCGCCTGTCACTGCCGCGGTCGGTGCTGGCACCGATTGCAGCAGTTAACCTAGCTTACCTTTACATGGGCACCGCCTTCTTGGATGCCGGATCGCAGCCCCCTGGAACGTCATCGGAGGGTGGCGATCAGTTGCTTTGGCAGCCTAGAGTCTCATTGAGACTCGTAGGCTTGCCAGGTGCAATGATTTCTGATAGCCACCAGAGGGCAGGCTATTAAAAATCGTTGTAAAATAGCTATATACTGCAATACAGTAGTAATCGGACCCTGCAGGGTTAAATTACCCTGGAGGATCTAAAATAATGGCAAATTTTCTTTTTTAAAAATAAAAAAAATGTGAAAAAATATGAAAAACAGTAAAAGTTTAAATCACCCCCCTTTCCCTAGAACTGATATAAATATAAATAAACAGTAAAAATCATAAACACATTAGGTATCATCGCATCCCAAAATGTCCGATCTCTCAAAATATATAAGCGATTTTTCCCAGCGTTTAACCCCGTAACGGAAATTGGCGACGAAAGTTGAAAATGCCACTTTTTTGCCATTTTGAGAAATATAAAAAATTCAATAAAAAGTGATCAAAAGTCCATACAGTCCTAAAAATGAAAGCATTAAAAATGTCATCAAAAGTCACAAAAAATGACACCACCCACAGCTCTGTACACTGAAGTAAAAAAAAGTTATTAGTGCCAGAACATGGCAAAATGAAGATTTTTTTTTTTTGAACAATAGGTTTTAATTTTTTTAAATGTATGAAAACATAAAACCTGTACAAATTTGGTAACCTAGTGATCGTACCGAACCAAAGAATAAAATAGACATGTGATTTGGGGCGCTCAGTGAAAACTGTAAAATCCAAGCCCACAAGAAAACTGCGTTTTTTTCATCATTTTCACTGCATTCTGAATTTTTTTCCTGCTTCCCAGTATACGTTATGGAATTATAATTACCATCACTATGAAGTTCAATTTGTTACGCAGAAAACAAGCCCAAATAGAGCTCTTTACATGGAAAAGTAAAAAAGTTACAGATTTTTGAAGATGGGGAGTGAAAAATGAAAATGCAAAAACGAAAAAGGGCCACGTTAATGGTATCAGGGCACCTGTAACTTTACTTCTTAGTGACATCATTAAATAATCAATTTTTTAGGAGATAGAAACAATATATCTAATATATATTTTTCACAATATAACAACATAATCAGTGTCTGTTGCGCAAGAAGGTTGACGTGTGATGTCCATGTCCATATTGTATACGCATCCATTTTTTTCGCAACATTCTATGTCATCCATCCGCAGGTGAGGAAAAAAAAAAACACCCATCTGAATGAGCCTCATGCTAGTATTTTGTTGCTTAGTGTTTAGAATTTTGCATATTAAATTGTAAACTGTAAAGGGCTATTCACATTTCAACAAATAATGAATATTGTCTGAATAATGAAAAGTTATGCCATTTTCCAATATACTTTCTGTATCAATTCCTCATGGTTTTCTACATCACTGCTAGCTGTCCTTCTATAGAAATCTTCATTGTTTATTTCCAGTGGACATGGTCACACAGGTGCGTTGTCAGGTTTGCACGCTAAACCCCACGGTTTAGCGTGGGGGGGGGGCTATAGGAAGGGACAGAGGTTGGAGTTGAGTTCAGGGCACACTTTCCCTGTCTTGTCAGTGTTACCGAACCTTAACAACCTTAACACACCTCTGATTACTCTCTATTATACTAACTAGCTGTGCACCTGTGCCATCTACTGGAAATAAACAATAAAGCTTTCTATACAAGGACAGCAAGCATAAATCCTGAAAACCATCATGAATTGGTACTGAAAGTATATTGGAAAATTTTATTAGTTTTCATCATACAAACAAAAACATTAATTTGTTTCCATACATCTGTTAACTTATCAGAAGACATGAGTGCAGAACGGTGTTCTTCACAATAGTATGCGAAGAACAATATGTGTAAAGAACACATTGCAGATGTTTCCATACATCTGCTAACTTATCAGAAGACATGAGTTCAGAACGGTGTTCTTCACAATAGTACGCGAAGAACAATATGTGTGAAGAACACATTGCAGATGTTTCCATACATCTGCTAACTTATCAGAAGTATATTTGCATTGACTGCCATCAATTGCACCTGTATGTATTACTGTGATGGTGTATTGACAATAAATGATCCTTAAGTGAAAGCTTGTTCTCGAGCAGGCGAAATACTCGTCCGAGCAACAGGCCGTTTCGAGTACGCTAATGCTCAAAAGAGCATCAAGCTCGGACGAGTATGCTCGCTCATCTCTAGTTGTGATGGCATTTACGAAAGGAAGTCTAGATTTTAAAGCACAGTTGTTAATTACTTTTTTCTTTTTCCTTTGCAGGTTACATTTTTGGGGACAGACCTTCAGTCAAGTTTACACCAGTAGATGGTGAACAGACATCAATTCTTCCAGTTCATCATGTTATTGACAAAGTCAAAGGGTATTGTCATCCTCACTCGAACAACTTCTACAAAAACATCATCATGTCAGATTCATTTAGTCATAGCACCAAGTTCTAACCAGAAGGACGAAATATAGAAATTAATTTTGTTGAGCTGCCACAGACAGATCTTAGGCCTGAACATAATTACCTTGAACCAATACACTCTATTTTAAAGGTGGACAGTCACTTGTGACTGTCTCTTCAACGTTTATGAATCAAATTCAAATGATTTTTAACTGTTCATCTTGATTCAGATTTAGATGAGCAAATTCTTGGTTCATGGATCTTTCATTTTTTAGACACTGAGTGGAGTTGCTTTTGACAAATCTGCTAAAAGATGGCTAGATAGTGATGGCATTAATCCCTGAGTTTAGAGACCAGGATGAGCAACTGAAAATCTTAACAAGACTAGATAGGAGGTTGCAGCATATATACCAGTTTCCAGAACAATTGGAGCAACATCAGTTTGAAACAAATAGATTCAGTCCCAAACCCTATCTTTTGAAAAATTCAGAAAAGCTTCTACACAGGGGATCTTTAATGGTTCGTTAATTTTTTCCCAATGTGGCATAACAGCCCATTCAGTCTCTTGAAAATCAGCCACCACTTCTCATCTTCTATTGCAACAACTATTTTGGGTTGTAATAATAGTAAACATTTTGAGGAACAGTACTAATATGCTCATTTTAGGATGTATTTTTCATTTAAATGGAGTGGATAGTTAAAATATGCTTTTTTACCTTTATTTATTCAAAAATTCCAAATCACAATAGATCTACAGAGTACAGAAATAACCAAAATCTAACTAGAGTCATATAGTAATGTAACAATTTAAAGGGGTATTTCCATTTTGGCAAAGTGATGTTTTTGTTTATATTATTACCAATTATAAAATATTTCTATAGAAAGCTTCATTATTTATTTCCAGTAGACAGAAATCTGACCATGGTCACACAGATGCACGACTTGTTAGTATGATCGAGAGTAATACAAGCCGTGTGTTATAACGAGCCGTGCACCTGTGTTACCATGGTTTGATTTCTGTCCACTGGAAATAAACAATGAAGCTTTTTATAGAATGACAACAAGCAGCGATACAGAAAACTATTGGCAATTGATACAGGAAGTATATTGGAAAATTGTATAACTTTTCATTATTCAAACAAAATTTTTTTGCTGAAATGATAACACTCTTTTAACATGATAAGCAGACATGATGACTCATTATGTAGAGTTAGGTTATACAGGAAAAGCTGCTTTTGTGTTATAACTGACACAATTTCAGTCATATTAACCAGTGCAAGATCAGTAACAATCATTTTTTTTTTTAATGCTCTACATATTTTCAAATTAATTAATTATTGCACAGATCCTTCTGATATCATTTGACTGGGATTTATTTAGTTATTTTATGTTTCTTTTTAACTTATATCAATTTAATTTGTATCAACTAACTGTGAACTACTGCCTGGAAGTAGATGACGATGAAATACACGTTGCAAAATAAATATGTACAGTATTTTTTAACATTTAAAATCAATTACATGGTAAACAAATGAAAACTTATTGTCTTAAAGTTTTCCAATAGAAACAGACAGGGAGCTTTCTGTATTAGCCAGATCAGACCTAAAGACTTGGCCCATCCCTATATTGGTCTTTCAGTGGCTGCTGTAGGAGGCAATATATGGCCAGTCATGTCTTGTGAATCTTTATCAGTGATGATATGGATCACCTATAATTTTAAAATCTCAATGAGACAAACAACTTAAAGGGAACCTGTCACCAAGACACTATTTTTGGGTTATTACCGCTTCCAAAAGCCCATAACATGACAAAAGTATATGTGCTTTTGCCACGTTTGAGTGATGTATACATCAGCTAATATAGACTTTAAGGTAAATTACCTGGCTCCCTACCAACATCCCCCGAAAAGTACCGGGATTCAAAATAAAAAAAAAATGTCTGCTCCTGGATCACATGCTCACAGCTCACAGCTGCAAGCATTGATGGCATCCTTTGCGAGGTGACCTTTATCTCGCTGAGATGCACTGGTGAGCTAACGTGTCATATTATGGGCTTTTAGAAGCTGTAATAACCTAAAAATTGTGCGTAGGTGACAAGTTCCCTTAAATATGTTAATTTGCTTGGTGTATGCATTTAATCATCTTTGTTTTATTGAATAAATAGCTTTCTTTTCTACAACCATTTCAAAATAATGTCACAATATTTTGTACAATTATGACAAATACATACTACATATACACAAATTATATCATAGGTTATTGCTGTCTAGTGAAAGGAATGAAGTTTCACGATCATCCTGTGTGTTCCACAAACTCTGTTACAAAAACTGCAGGCAAAACAATAACATATTCATCCTTTGAGCTAGATCCTCTGGTTTTGAACTGATCTCATGTAGCTGGAAAGACTCAGTTTCTTAAGATCTTAGTTTATTTGTATGTTATGCCAACAACAGAGGGAATTTTTAGATCTTCCAATTATTATAGGTATTTACACATATGTAAGTGAAAAAACAAATCATTCTAAAAGGATCTAGAAAGATAATTGGAATGGTCCTTACATTAGAAAGTTTGTGGTCCCTATTTCTGTCAACAATTAATTTCTGGAACAAATTCTGTACCTATGGTTTATGAGATTGAGTGAAGGCATTACCAAATACTTTTCCAAATAGGTGTGACAAGGGAAGAGAAAGTTCTTTAATAATGCCAATGCCAACTAAGTGGTAAATGTCATTACCATAATTTTTAACTTCGCAAGGCTGCGCGGTCACACATTGCGTATACCGCATGCGTTTAAAAAGGCACTTGAACAGCTGAAGAGTGATTTGCCTAATTAAACATCTGTTAACACTTGTGTTTACAAAACGCAAATGTCAATGCTTGCATTAATGCATGCATTAACAATGCGTTAATGGTTGCGTTTTGTAAACACACATGTTAACAGCTGTTTCATTAGGCAAATCACTCTTTAGCTATTGCAATGCGTTTTCAAACGCATGCATTAAACGCAAAGTGTGACCGCACCCTAAAAGTAAAACAATGGTAACAACAATAATAAAACAATCCTCTAAAGAAATAATCTGAAGTATCTCTCTACTGACTTATATTATCATATATATATATATATATATATATATACATATATATATATACATAGGCGGTCCCCTACTTAAGGACACCCGACTTACAGGCAATCCTTTGTTAAAAATGGACCACTCTGCACTTTGGTAAAGCTCTCAGAATGCTTTACTGTAGTCCCAGGCTGCAATGATCAGCTGTAAGATGTCTGCAATGAAGCTTTATTAATAATCCTTGATCCCACTAAGGTAAAAAAAAATAATCTCCAAATGTCACAGGGGCAAATATGTTTTTTGTCTGGTTCTACAATTATAAAATATACAGTTTCAGCTTACATACAAATTCAACTTAAGAACAAACCTATGGAACCTATCTTGTCCTTAACCGGGGACTGCCTGTATTCTGTTAACCAAATATTTCCACCTATTAGTTGTAGTTCAAAAGACTGTAAAAGGGAAAATGTTTTAAATCACAGTAAAGAGTAGGCTTGTGTATGTTGTAACATTTTATTACATTGTGTTGTTTCCTTTTTACTACCATGTAGTAGATTATTAAATAAAATCTACCATCAAAATCAAGCATGATAAACTTGGAACACTTACAGATGCAAGCACTGTGACTGTGGTAATTGGCATATATTTTATCCATGGTCTCCTTCCTACTAAAAGCAACTTAAAATGATGCTAATGAGCATGAGGGGGTACCCCAGCTTCTCTGTGACCTGGTTTTATAGACTGTTACACTGTCTCACTCTCCTCCTTGCACAAGTGCTGTCACAGAGGGGCTAGGGTAGCCCTTCAGATTCATTGGCGTAATTTTAAAAGTTATTTTCAGAAGGATGGAGGTCATGGATAGCAAATACCACAGTCACAGTGTCTGGATATATGTGGAAGTGTCCCCGGTTTATCATGTTTGATTTTGATGGTAGATTTCCTTTCACCTATTAATCTATCATTGTTAGTGATAGTCAGTAAATTTTGGGATTCCACATTGACTTGTACTAATTTCCCACTGTAAACTATAATTGTCTGTCATTGCAATTTTGTTTTCTCATCAGCCAAAGTGTACTGTGGCTACTAACACTTATAATGTACATATTTATTTATTGACATGTTTGAATTTGTCATTTATTGTTTGTTACTATGAGCTTTAATATATTCATAACAAATTCATCATGTTGCGTGAAAGAGCAGAGTTTGGCTAGATAGTGCCTGTCACTGTATCACATATGCCTTTTACTTTATAAAATACAATTACTGTGTGAAGCTTTGATATTTACATGATATGATGTATAGCCTATTCTAAAGTGAATATTGTCATATTTTAAAATAAATGCACATTTCTTTAGATAACAGAGGCTTCTTTTTTATCAACTTTATTTTAAAAATAAATGTAAAATTCACTTCCAGTTGCTTGTATTTCTATCAAGATTAGCAATAAATGGTAGGCTGGCTTTGGCAGGTTTGAGGTCCATTAAGTCCAATCTAAAATTCATTCACTGTTGCATCAGAGGAAGCCTTACAAAGTTGAAGCCAATTGGCCTAAATTAGGGAAAAATTCCCTAACCTGGAATAGCATCAACTTAAAAAATATTTTTCTACTATAACATATGATATTTTTGTTCTGATAAAGGGCATTGAGGCCCCACTTGAACATGTATAAAGATCTGGTTGTAGTACTTACCGTGAAGATTCCCTGTCTGTAGTAGTGGTTGAACTGCCTCTTCTCAAGGCAAAAATGAAAGGTAATGGTACTCCTATCATATAAATAACTTCTAGGCATATATATAGTGTGAATAAACTAATATTTACTCAAGGAGATCATTACAACCAATCCGTTCTATCCCCCACCCCCCTGTCCATACGATGGCTGTCGGCCTAGACCCCCCTGTCCGGACCATGGCTGTCGGCCAAACACCCCCCCCCATGTCCAGACCATGGCTGTTGGCCCAGACCCCCTCCTGCCCACACCATGGCTTTCAGCCCGGACACCCCCAAACCAGACTTTGGCCAATGCCATCCACTAGAGATTAGCAGACCCAACATCCCCATTCTGGTTTGGCAGTGCAACCTGGAGTTAATGCCAGATTGGTGGCTGAACAGCCAATCCAGCAAACTGGTGTATCACTCTGGCAATCCTAGTCATGGCTAGCTTCAAGGGGCATCAATTTGGCGTGTTGGCTGTTTGGCCACCAAACCAGCATTATTACAGGTTGCACGGCTGAACACTATCCCCAAATGTGGAAGTCAAGGCCACCCATGTTTTATTTACTTTATTTTTAGGAGTGGGAGGGGGGTAACATTGATTTTTTTTCTGAACTGGGTCTCCACTTAGCAGGGAACACATATATTTTTGCCATGCTGTTATACACAGATCACAGATAACTGTGATTTGATGACAACATCCAATAGGATCACTGTTATCAGTGATCTGTTTATACGAAAATGCAGAGAGGGTCAGAGATCAGGGAGGGGGGATTGTAGAGAGTGGGACACACAGTGGGGCAGTCAGGGGCGCGAGGGGAGTTGAGACAACCACCTTGGGTGGCAGCACCCCCTGCTGGATGGAGGGGCGGCATTTTGTATGTTGTTGATGTATGGCAGCCAAGACATTGGGGCACATTTACTAAGGGCCATGCATCAGTCTTCTGTCAGACTTAGCACATTCTTTTCCTAGTGCAAACTGCTTGCACAGGTATTTAAGAAGTGTCTGCACCACAAATGTGTTGCACACAGCCCTTTTGTGGGGAAGCTGCACTAGGCATCATGCGACGCAAATTAGGGGGCGATGTGGTTCTCAGTTAGACTTTGCATGCTAAATCTGGTGCACGGTCCAACAGAAGTGTGTCACAAGCCCTATGTTAAAGGTGCACCTAGAAAAAGTCGGTGCACACTACTGGAGCTGGGCAGAGAGCACTAGATTCATGAAAAACGTGTGCCAGAAATCCTGAATCTGTCACACCCTGCACACTACACCGGCAAACTGCATTTCACATTTCCCATGTGATTTTTCTGGGCAAAGACAGCAGAGTAGGCGATATTCAGTAGATTTCCATCCAAAAGGACTCTACATTCTCGTTTTCCTTATCAATATTATCCCACAAATTGGGAATGCGGCATGTTTCCACATATAAACAAACTCCTCCCCCTTTTTTATTTATATGATCTTTAAAAAAAAATGCCTGGTCATAGGTATTGTCCAGCCATGTGTCATTGATACATAGAATATCATAATTTCCCTTCAGCATTAAGACTTTCAGATCTTTCATCTCATTTGTGAGGCTTCAGGCATTAGTGTAGATGCACTTTATATTGTATTCCCCTATCTTTATTCCTCCACCGTCTATGAAATAAACATACTCTACTCCCTGTTAGATTTTTTTTGCATTTGCCAGCAAAAAAATTAGAATACAGAGAAACCAAGGAAATATATTGGTAATATTTCTTTGGTCTAGCTGTATTCTTGATTCCCTTCATACTTTACCCCATCACCCTCTAAACAACCCTCCTCCACTATGCCAAATACTTCTGTTAATTCTATCTGTGCAGTCACCAAATGCCCCAAATGTACCACATCCTAGTTTAAAAGCTCCTCCAGCTGACTAACCATATTTTCCCCCAGCACAACTGTACCCTGTAGCCAACAGAGGGGTCTGACCAGTTCTCCATGAACTCAAACCCTTCCTTCTTACTCACTTTTCTAAGCTACTTTTTTAACTACCTAAGCTCCAGCTCTCTTTGTACGCACTGTAAATTTGTGCCATTGGTAGTATTTCAGTAAACACTACCTTGAATGTCCTTAACAAATGACCTTATCTGTCAAATTATAGAATCCCCTTCCACCAACCTCTATGTAACCCTTTTGTAATTCTTTTCCCAACTTTCCTACAACAGTAATTGATCTGGTTGCTAGGAGCAACAACCATGCATTTTTATTAGGATTGGTCAGTTAACCCCTTCACGCTCTGCGACGGATATATCCGCCGCAGAGCTATGAAAGGTGTATGAAGAGGGCTCACGGGCTGCAGCAAAGACCCATCGCTATCACCCGCAGTCGCTGCTTTCCCCGATCGTGGGTGTTAACCTCCTCTTTGCCACTGAAAGCATGGCCACACATGGGCGATGATTGCCATGACAGCCTTGAGTCTTCCTCAGACCAGAGGCTGAATGGTTTCTGTAGATTCGTTACAATGAGCCAGTGGCTCATTGTAATAAATCATGTGCAAAAACTCCATATACTGCAATACAGTAGCATTGCAGCATATCGTAGGAACGATCATACCATATAGGGTTAAAGTACCCTAGAGGGTCTAAGAAATTTTGAAAAAAAAGTTTAAATAATGTAAAAAATTTATAAAATATTCAAAATTCAAATCACCCCCCTTTCCCTAGAACTGATATAAAATATAATTAACAGTAAAAATCACAAACATGTTAGGTATCGCCACTTCCCAAAATGCCCGATCTATCAAAATATAAAAACGGTTATAACAGGCGGTGACCTCCGAGATGTGAAATGGCGCCCAAATGTCCGATATGCGACTTTTACACCTATTTACTTGACACAAAATATGTAATGAAAAGTGATCAAAATGTCGCACAGTGCTCACAATGGTAGAAATTAAAACATCGGCTAATTTCGCAAAAAATGACACCTCACACAACTCCATACACCAAAGTATGAAAAAGTTATTTGCGTCAGAAAATGGCGAATTTCTTTTTTCCTTTTTCGTACAAATTCGTTTAATTTTTTTAAATGTATTAAAACACAATCCTATATAAATTTGGTATCACCGCGATCGTACCGAACCAAAAAAAATAAAGTAGATGTGTTATTTGGAGCTCAGAGAGAAAGTCGTAAAAACTGAGCCCACTGTTTTTTTTCAATTTTTCCAAATTTGGAATTTTTTTACTGCTTTCCAGTACATGGCATGTTATAATAAATCACATCATGGGAAAGTAAAATTTGTTTTGCACAAAATAAGCCTTACAGAGCTCTATACATGGAAAAATGAAAAAGTTACGGATTTTTTAAATCGAAGAGCGATAAATGAGCGAAAAAACCCTGCGTCCGATCTTCTTTGACCCCAGCCAGTGCCAGCTGTGTCTGATCTAAACTCTGCTCCAGGAGCAAAATGCCCCTCAGTGTTCCCAGTTGGCTATTTAGATCCAGGACCTTGGCTTGCAAATATTCAACTTACTTGCATCTAATGCAAACATATTCAGCCTTAAACAGCTGTTCAAGGCATGGATACATTTACAAGATACTCACCTGGTAGCCATGTCTATAAAGTGTCTACTTAAATGGGGATTAACACGAGTCCATTTTCCAAACCTATGGAAAAATGAGTGAACCGTTTAATAATGAGGCATTACACTACCCCTATTACTAATTGGAGCAACTCTCTTTTGAGAACCATTTGAGTATTTCTACACTTCCCTCACAAGTAATCACGCGTATACTGCCTTTTTCTAATTACTATTTAGTTACTACTAGCTGTAGCTCCTGGTGTTGTCCAGGATAGTAAATAACTGCTCTTCGCTATAACAGAATAGAATGGGTTACCAAAAAATATTTTATTAGTAACTATCTCTCTATCTGACTGTCTCTGATCATTTCTATCTCTGAGTGTCCCTGACTCTCTGACTTCTCTGGCAATGCCCGTCTCTGTCACTGACAATCTCTGATCTCAAGTCTCTATCTCTGATTGTTTCTGTCTCTGACTGTCTCTGCTTCTGACCGTTTCTGTCTGAGTGTTTCTGACTTCATCTTTTTGTCTCGGACTTTCTTTCTGTCTGTCTCTGACTCCGGGTTTCTAAAAACAACACACCAAATACTCCGTTGTACATCGCATATAGAAGCATTAGTGAAAACACACCTGTTGTGGTATTTTACACCCACCAGATTAAACCTTATCTACCCCAGCGTGTCCCCTATGTGTTGGCGAGGATGCAGCAACAGAGGAAACCTTATACACATCCTATGGAACTGCCCAAAAATACTGGGCCTCTTGAAGGCAACAAGCACCGTAATAAAAGATATAGAGATAAATCCAGAACAAGCCCTACTACTAATTAACGTAGAAGACCTACCTCAAGAACAGAAAACCATCATTGTACATCTTCTGATGTCGACTAAATTAATAATAACCAGATACTGGAAAAACAAAGACAGCCGCACATTAATGAGGTGATCAGCCAAATTAACACAACCTGCGCTTACGAAAAAACCTTAGCATATCAAAATACAACCTACAAAAAATTTTCCATCAAATGGAACCTTTGGACTGAAAGCAAATATTATCACCCATGACTCAACCTGACTAAGGAAGAAAACCCCAACGGAAATAAAAGAGACAGTGATAGGCTCACAGCTCACCACCCCCCACCCCTATACTTACCTTCCCTCTGACCCACTCCTGAAAGTTAGGTAAATACCCTAAATGTTATTTTCTTATTTTTTTTCATTTTGTTAAAAACGAGTCTGAAAAGATCGCTGCTTGTACTCAATTGTATATACATGATGGCTTAGCAATTACAGGATATGGTCCTACCTTTAACATAGGCAGACAAGAAGAAAACACAAAGACCTATGTATATAAGCAAGCTTTATTAGAGATATAATGTTCCATCTACCATCCTGGAAAGAATAGAAAAACACACTCTCTATGCATGTCTCTCTGTTACTCAATCTCCCTGCCAGCCTCTCACTCACTCTCCCTGCCTGTCTTTCTGTCACTCACTCTCCCTGACTGTCTCTCTTTCACTCACTGACTCTCCCTGACTGTCTTTCTGGCCCTCACTCTCCCTAACTATCTCTCTCTCACTTTCTCTGCCTGTCTGTCACTCACTCCGGGCATGTCTTTATGTTACTCACTATCCCTATCTGCGTCTCACAAACTCTCCCTGTCTGCCTCCCAATCACTCACTCACTCTCCTTGCCTGTCTCTCTGCCACTTACTCTCCATGCCTGTTTCTCTGTCATTTACTCTCCCTGACTATCTCTCTGTCTCTCACTCTCCATGCCTGTCTCTCTATCTCTATCCCTATCCATCTTATCTCACACATAAGCGTCTTATGCTCATTACCTATAGTAACCAATCAGAGCTCAGAATAGCAACCATTTACGGCTCAGCTTCCAACTGCCAAAGCAGCAGACAATGACTCCTGTATATGGTGTTTAATATGTGTATTTTGGAAAGCACAGTCTCATTCCAGTGACTGTTTGTTGCTGGAAGTCTCATTCCAGTGACTGTCTGTCTCTGGCACTCTTATTCCAGTGACTGTCTGTCTCGACTTTCACTTTGTCTATGAGGAGATTTATCAGAAGTGTCTGAGATCAGAACTGCTCTAGTTGCCCATGGCAACCAATCAGAGCTCAAGTTTCATTTTTGCACAGCTGTTTATAAAATTACAGCTGATCTCTGATTGGTTTCCATGAGCAACTGGAACAGTTTTGCCTCAGACATAGTAACCTATCACAGTTCAGAGCTCATTTTAATGACCTTTGGCAGAGCAGCAATCAATCATGGCTCAGCTTCCAACTGCCAAAGCAGCAGCAGCAAACAATGGCTAATGTATATGGTGGGTAAAAAATGGATTTTGCAAAGCGTGGGGTGAAAATTTCGTCTCAAAACCAAGTCTATGATTTTCCCTGAGTCAATGACTAGGCAAAATGAGGTGACTGTAAAAGTGAAGGTAGAGATTCCTTTAGGGGACATACATACAGTACATACACACACATACACTCAGCTTTATATTTCAGATTATGAACATAGCCATGCAGATAACAAATTTATTTTAAACTTACTTTAGCAAATCGTGAACCCCAACACAATCCAGGAAAAGTGCACAATATTAAAAATGGATTAACACAGTTTGTTTTATTTAAAATGTACTACTAAGGGTGACAAGGTAACAATTGACCAATAAAACAAGGTAACAATTGACCACTAGGTCATTGTGACTGTTGGCTACCAAAGCTCCATAATTATTGGCTACTATATTGGCTAATTATTGGCTTGTCTCACCTTCGGAAAGGAACAGTTCTGAATCAGAATTAAGTACTGTTTCAGAAAAGCACAGTGATGATTATTAGTATGATGATTAAAATCAGATCAGATTGAATAAAGCTTTTTTGAAAAATGCATTTTTTAGAAATTCTTTGATTTGCAGCTAGAGATGAGTGAGCATACTCGAGTTTTTTGCCTGCTCGAGAACAAGCTTTCACTTAAGGATCATTTATTGTCAATACACCATCACAGTAATACACACATTTGCGAACACCTTGCAAACACCTTTCTGCACTCATGTCTTCTGATAAGTTAGCAGATGTATGGAAACATCTGCAATGTGTTCTTCAGTGAAGAACACATTGCAGATGTTTCCATACATCTAACTTATCAGAAGACATGAGTGCAGAAAGGTGTTCTTCACAATAGTATGTGAAGAACAATATGTGTGAAGAACACATTGCAGATGTTTAACACGGGTCATTCTCCTTTTTGAAGGAGACAGGACTGACTTCCTTATTTCTCAATAAAATTACACATTTTATTGGTCCCCTTGAAAAATGCTCCAGTCTCCCATTGACTTCAATGGGGTTCGTTATTCAAAATGAGCACTCGAGCATCGGATAAAAATTCAACTCGAGTAACGAGCACTCCAGCATTTTAGTTCTCGCTCATCTCTATTTGCAGCTACTTTATTTCCTAGCACCATTTGTAATTTTATCACTTCTTATGACAATTATCTATACTTCTTTTACACAGTATTTAATAAAAGTTAGAATAATCATAATGAAATTTCACTGTCTATAAAATTACAGACAATAACCTGTTTTATAATGGTGTGTTAGAAATCATACATATCAGAAACCCAACCCTTTCAGCTTTATACACATATCCAGTTTGACATTATTGCAAAAACATTTATTACCATGTTCCTCACTTACAGGGAGGATATTTCCTGCTTAATTACTGAATCAGGAAATACCTGACCTAAGGTCATTGATATAATTTCCTCAAGTGGAAAAAAAATAAAGATACTGACTTTATGTTTGTTTTAGCAATCTTTTTGAGTTTCCAGGATCATTATCTAAAGGGTGGAAAAGTCTAGTTTCCAACACTGAGAAATGAGTAATAAATAGATTTAAAGATGCCTTGAAATTTTTTTTATATTCAATTATATATTAAGAATCACAATAAAATAATAAGCTAAAATTTGAAACGTTAAAAGTAAGTGCACATACATCATGAAGCCTCACTGGCATGTTTCTTCCACTTTTACCAGTTTGTTATAGTCTTTTGTATTTATTTGTTCTCAACTTTATCTAATGCATTTGAACCTATTATTGAATGTACAGCATAGTCAAATGAATGGTACTCTATAACTAAATAATAATTCTAAATATAATAATAATTCAGACACTGGGTTATCAATTAATGTATTATGACTTATGTTCCTTCTGTAACTCAACCTAAAGCAAGTCATATACAGGCGGTCCCCTACTTAAGAACACCTGACTTACATACAACCCCTAGTTACAAACGGACCTCTGGATGTTGGCAATTTACTGTACTTTAGTCCTAGGCTATAATAAACAGCTATAATGGTTATTAAATGTGTCTGTAATTAAGCTTTATTGTTAATCCTGGTTCTTATGACAATCTAACATTTTTAAAATCCAATTGTCACAGAGACCAAAAAAAATTTGGCTGGGGTTAAAATTATAAAATATACAGTGCCAATTTACATACAAATTCAACTTAAGAACAAACCTACAGACCCTATCTTGTATGTAACCCGGGGACTGCCTGTATAGGTGTTTAGGTCAATCCCAAGAAAAATTTTAGAAAACTGTCCTGCACATCTGCTTATATTCAGAACATTGCAGCCTTTAATGACTGCATCAATTTCCTGGTAGATAGATTCAGAAGTACCACACACTCATGAAAATTGTGGTGGGTCACATGTAGGATTCCTAATCTGATTAAATAGAATAGAAAACACGGCACATGCCGAAATTTTTTTCTTTAATTATTTAATATTTTCTTTTAAATTTAATTAATAAATGATATATACATTAGGCCATCACTGAAAAACATTGGTACCACATGGACAGTGCATGCAGATCAAAGTAGACATTTAGGTCAAGGCAACCTTTGTCAAGTAGATCTGGATCTAGAAGTTCAAAATAGCAAATAAAGCTCTGATTACAGTAACATATACATATAAATATATATACATATTTATGTTGCGGGAATACTATTCTACAAAATATACCCCCACCCACCAGGAAGGTCGGGTTGCATTGGCAGGAGGACACCAAAGGTGCTTCTCTGGCACGGCCCAGACCAGAAGATCGGGTAAACCTGGCGATGTGTCCAGAGAGGCGCATAGACGCACTTGGACTGGTTGGCCCAGAGAATTGTAAAGCTGCCACAAGTAACCGCATCGTTCCCCATCAGGGTACCCATGGGCTGGTGCTACCCAGCAGATATGGCATGATAGTGGAGAAGTGTGATAAGCGAGATTGAGACAGAGGAAGGAGGTTGAATAAAGAATAGAAGAGGGGGAGATGGGGGTGGGACATATTAGACATCTGTAGAAGAGATGGGGAGTGTCAGGAAAAAGACATTGGGGCACATTTACTTACCTGGTCCACGAAGTTCACTGAAAGTGCATAGTTCGACGATAATTAAGTTGTGCACCCAATATCGTGCATGTGTCGCTTTCCCACTCAGGTCCTTTCAAGTTCTTTCTTCTACTTCTTCTTCCTGGTGCATGTAAGTGCATTGTCTTTCGACACAATTTGAAAGTTAAATCCCGCGCTCAGTCCAAATCAGTTGGATCGTCTGACTGAATCAATAATGCATATGTAGAAATAGATGTTAGTCATGCAAAATCTTAGTTATAATACGAAAGAAATAGAAGCATGCAAGAAGGTCCAAAAAATATGAAATACTTTGTTAATGAAATTACACCACAAGATAAAACACAATAAAAGCATTTAAAAATGTGAACAAACATCACCAATAAACAACTCCACAGGACAGTTCTCAGCACATGATAATGCTAACCAACCTGGTGCTACAGCTCCCCCCTCCAGGTTACTCTCTAATATTTATCAGGATGAATACAGGCGGTCCCATACTTAAGAATACTCGACTTACATACGACCCCTAGTTACAAAAGGACCACTGGATATTGGTAATTTATTGTACTTTAGTCCTAGGCTACAATAAACAGCTGTAACAGTTATCACAGGTGTCTGTAATGAAGATTTATTGTTAATCCTGGTTCTTATGACAATCCAACATTTTTAAAATCCAATTGTCACAGAGACCAAAAAAGTTCTGGCTGGGATAATGATAAAATATAAAGTTCCGACTAACATACAAATTCAACTTAAGAACAAACCTACAGACCCTATCTTGTATGTAACCCGGGGACTGCCTGTAGTACAATAATAGCAGGCTATGAACATCACAACCTAATCCAAAAAGGTCAAATGAACAATAAGGTGCTGTTACCTGTGACCAAATCGATTAACAGGGAGCTGGGGATAAGCGCCTCACATGTATCACTACCTGAAAGTAGCTTCCTCAGAGGTGATGTTTCAATGTGGTGTGCCCGTTTATATAACTCTTCTCTTTATGACATTGTCTAACATCTGACCGTGTGAAAATGCTTAGTAGAGAAACCTACTGGATTTATGAGCTAAACACTCCCAACGGACTCAATGGGACAGATTTACTTACTCGGTCCTGACGTGATCCCCGCAGCGTATTGTCCGATGAGGATTCGGGTCTGCCGCGATTCACTAAGGTAGTGTGTCCAATTTCCTTCATGTGTTGCTTCCCTGCTTAGATCTGCCAGAGTTCACCTTCTTCTTCCTGTTGCATGTAAGTGCTTGATCTTGCAACACAATTACATTTTACGATCCCCGCTTTTTGTCCGATTCCGATTCCGCCCCTCGATTTCTGTCGCATGCAAGCCGGTGCCGATGCGCCACAATCTGATCGTGTGCGCCAAAAGGAAATATTCGGGAAACCCGAGAGAATTGCGGTCCGCGGACCCTTAGTAAATGAGCCCCAATGAGGTGATCAAGTCATTATCACACTCTATGTGTTTCTCTCACCTAGATCACTGATGCGGTTTCTTCTGATTAAAATATTTCCCTTGCATCGCTGTGCCCCCCCTTTGGCTCCCGTCCACAGCCAAGCGTTTTTTAATTGGCTCCAACAACAGCGTTTTCGATTTTCTAAGTATGACCGCTGTTGTGATCCATAGCCTGTGTCACCGTAGGTGCCCTGGGGAGCGGGGAAGCATGCGCCGACTGGCCGGGATGGAAGCAGAAGTGTGGAGAGGTGAGGGTCAGGGATGGTGCTGCCATGGATCCAAGACATGGATTGCAGGGACACCCGTGACAGTACCTCCCCCTTCAGCTTTCCACTCTTCTTGGTCCCAAGAAATCTTTGGAGGAGACTACGGTCCAGAATATTCTCTTCTGGCTCCCAGGATCTCTCATTGGCCCCGAACCCCTTCCGGTCAACAAGGTGGAACCACTAAACAAGGGAGACACTAAACAGCCCTTATAACATGTGTGCTCTCTCTTGGCAACACATCCATGAGGAAGGACGCATAGTGCACTTGAAATGAGTTGCTGATGTGTGTTTTTTAAAGCTGTTAGGTTGGAATTTTTGCACTTTAACCACGGTCCGAAAATAAAGGCATGGAGTTTTATCTTTAAAGCAATGGTGTCTAAGTGTCCTGTTTGCTGGATCAATCAACAAGTGTGGATTACGAGTTTATGTTTTCCAGTCCAGGTGAGGATATACAGCACGGACCAGTAGCCTCATGACAGTGTGGAGGTGGCGGCAACATTGTAGCCAGAGTGGCACAATGACAGAGGTGGCGGCAGCAGAAGCAGGAGGCCACAGAGTGGTACATGATGGCACAGGTGGCAGCAACATGGTGGCATCAACATGGAAAGTCACAGAGTGACACAAAGATAGAGTGTGGAGGTGGCGGCAGCAGCAGCAGGAGCCCACAGGTGGCAGTAACATAGTGGCAGCAATATGGCAAGCCACAGAGTGGTACAGTTATGGAGTTTGGACGTGGCAGCAGCAGGAGCCCACAGAGTGGCACAAAGACAGAGTGGAGGTGGCGGCAACATGGTGAGCCACAGAGTGGCAGAATGATAGAGCGTGCAGCTTGCGGCAGCAGCAGGAGGTCAGAGAGTGGCACGATGACAAATTCTTTAGCTGGCAGCAACATGGTAGTGCCCTGACCAGACAGATTTTACAGCATGAGTTCCAGGACATGAAGCAGTGGAATGACGTTATTTATCCCACAGTCCTGAGCAAAAGGCAGGTGTCACACATGAGCTGCCATTGGCTGACATCAAAGTTACACAGGGGAGTACTACGTTCTGCTTGCATCATCAAAAATTCATTAATGGCTTTTCTATGTTCATACAGGCGGACTAACATATGGAGGCTGGAATTACAACGGGTAGACACAACGCAAGTCAGACTATGTTGTGTAGGCCATTCTGACGCTGCAACTAGAGAAGGGTGTGCTTGGCTTTATAAGAATGGCTGAAGTGCATGCACAGTTTTCTGGCCATTTTTAGAATGTCTTGCAGATGGGTGGAAGACTTGAGGATTCCAGACAACCAGATTGAACAAGTGTGCCATGCAAGGCGCATGGGCCATCCCTGCCCGATGCAGCGTGGACACCATGTTCCTCCTATTGTCTGTCACCATGGTTCCGATTTTCAGTTGTCGCAGAGAAAGCCACAGATTGATTTCTTTTTGCATGACAGGGAGAATTTCCTCCACTGTGTGACTTTGTTTGCCCAGATAAACCATATGTAGAACTACATGATACAGCTGTGCCCTGCTCATGTGGTATGATGGAGCGTTCCAACCCTATGGACATGTTCCTTAGACTTGTGGAGGCTGAGGTGTTGGTGGAGAAGGAGGAGGTGGACACTTGCGCAGGAGCAGAGGTTTGACAATGTGGAGGAGAAAGCAGCGTCTCTTGTTCAAGTAGTTGGTGTACATTCACCTCGTGGACCGTAAAGGACAAGTACTGGCCCTGACCGTAGTTAGAGCTCCACATGTCCATGCACCTTGGAAAGAACCGATAAACTCAAGGACTGGCCCGCCTTCTGTTCTACATATTTGTGAAGGGCTGACACTGCCTTTTTGGAAAAAAAATTGTGGGTTGGAACTATCCAACTCGGCACAAGCCATTAGTTCTCTGCAGTGCCAATAACTTGGACAAGAGCACGGTCAGCTTCTGCAGCTTAGGATGGCTGGATGCATACAGTTGTCTCTTTGTAATCGCTTCTTTCAACAACTGCTGGCGCTATGTGTAGCGAGGAGCTGGAGCATCTGGACTGGGAGATGATGTCAAAGACAAACAGTCCCTTCGGCAAAGGTGCTGGAGCCTTGACTGGCTGAGATGGCATGTGTTTTCTTACATCCCATCTGCTGTAATAATAATGCTGGTTGCTTCACATGTTTTTCTGTTATAAGTAATGGTAGAAGTTATGGTGCTGGGGCAGGGGCTTCTATTTACTGCCGGCCTCTGTTAATGTAAGAAGATAAAGGAAACCAATCATGGCCGCTCCTACTCAGTACCAGTATATGGGCCATGTCTCCTCCTCACTAACTAGTCGGGAGGTTTAACCCTTACACTGCTTGTCTGAAGAGCCATTAGCTGTAAGAAAGCAGGAAAAGGGTTAAATCGCTGGACTCCTTGCTTCGTTTTACTAAAATCACTCATAAGCAAGAACAGGAGCAGCAGAACCTTCCACTACATGCGCCGGCTGCAGAACCCCCCAATACACACGCCAGCTGCTACAAAACTTCCAGCTTGTGCACCAGCTGCGGCAGAACCTCCCAATACAAGCACCAGCTGCTGCAGAACCTCCCAATACAAGCCCCAGCTGCTGCAGAACCTCCCAATACAAGCGCCAGTTGCTGCAGAACCTCCCAATACACGAGCCAACTACAGCAAAACACCCCAGTATACAAGCCAGCTGCTGCAGAACCTCCCAATACAAGCACCAGCTGCTGCAGAACCTCCCAATACAAGCGCCAGCTGCAGCAGAACCTCCCAATACACGAGCCAACTACCGCAGAACCCCCCAATATAAGCGCCAGTTGCTGCAGAACCTCCCAATACAAGCACCAGCTGCTGCAGAACCTCCCAATACAAGCGCCAGCTGCTGTAGAACCTCCCTATTTACATTTAAGATGTTCATACATTTATCCCAATACACGAGCCAACTACCACAGAACCGCCCAATACACGAGCCAGCTACTGTAGAACTTCCCTATTTACATTTAAGCTGTTGCAGAACATATATAATACATATATAACATATATAATACATACAATATTATAATACACAACTCAGAGACCACAATATCTAAATAAGCCCCAATATCTATTAATGAGCGTGGTAAACTTGGTGAATTTTTTTCAAATTCTTCTCTTTGTCAATTTATATCTAACATGTAAACTGGTTTTGAATGTGCATTTTAAGTCTGGATTGGCATCCTTTGCCTTTCTAGATTTTTACATTTTTTGGGGGGTTCAAAATAAATGGTTGCTTTATAAAGATCTACTTGCACAGGCCTTTAAGAGGTAGGTCGAATTCACACAAACGTATGATGGGGTAACATCATGGGGACTATGGTTACTTGATGTCAGGCTCCAGGGGTAGTGGACCCACTGGACCACCGAAAATGGTGACGAAAGCCAACACCTGGGACCGGTATCTAAGTGGTACTTGGTTTCCACAAGAGCCTGCCGCAAAGAAGTTCGGACTTGCTGCTGCGTAGTACCACCAGGTCGTTCCACAGGTGCGACTTTGCTTGCAGTGGCTGCCATGGAGAGGTACTGAGACGTAGCAATAGGTCAAGGCAGGCAGCAGAGGAACGTAGTCAGGAACGGAACTGCCAGTAGTAATTTGCAAAGCCCAGGAATCTTTGTATTGAGTCCTACTGGGCATGGCCATTGAAGAACTGCAGACAACTTAGCAGGATCAATCCGTAGGCCTCTGTCAGAGAAAATATAGCTGAGGAAGGGAAAATTCATCTCATGGAACTGGCACTAGCGTAGAGGTGATTGGCTCTTAAATGCCTGAGGACTTGGCAAGGGACTCAAGGTCCGTAGAGAACACCAGAATATCGTCAAGAAAGACCACGACACAGGTATATAGCAAATCTCTGAAGACATCGCTGACAAATTCTTGAAAGATGGTTGGTGCAAAAAACAGCATAACCAGGTACTTTTTGCTACACAAGTATTTAAGGTGGTCTTCTCGTCAACTTTGCTAATAAGAATGAGGTTATAGGCCCCACGAAGGAGAAGACCTTGGTTCCACGTAGGCGGTCGAGCGGTTCAGTGATCACCGGCAGTGGATAGCGGTTCTTAACGGTAACCTTGTTAAGACCACGGTAGTCTATACATGGATAGAGTGACCAAGCCTTCTTGGTAACAAAGAAGAAGCCTGCACTGGTCACAGAAGAAATTTACCCCCCTGTAGGGGGTTTAGGGCACAGACAGTGGGTACATCCGAACCGAGGAGGAGACGTGCCCGACAGCAGGTCCACCAGCATCACTTCTTCTGCAGCTGTCACAGCAGGTGGCTGCAGTTGTCTTTGGAAGGCAGGAGCCTAGCGGGGCAAATGTCAAACCTGGACTTGCGCTTGTTCGACGTTGCTTCTCAGAGCGCTCCATAAACTGGATATCAATCCAAGTGGCAAGAAAGATAAGACCACTCAGAGTACATAGCAGGTCACTCAGAGAAGAAGGAGATGATGTCAAGGTAAGATCAGCCAGTTCAGGTAGCGGAACCTTGACGGGATCGTGATGGGCGGATCTTACAGTCAGGCTCCAGGGTTAGTGGAACACTGGACCACAGTGGACAGTGACGTAAGCCGACACCTGGGACCGGAATCTAAGTGGTACCCGGTTTTCAACAGAGCCAACCGCAAAGCAAGTTGGGCTTGCTGAGGCATGGTACTACCAGGTCGTTCCACAGGTGCGACTGTCCGTGGTGGCTGCCAAGGTGAGGTATAGAGACATAGAGACATAGAGCAAAATTGTAGTCAGACAAGCAGCAGAGGAATGTAGTCCGGAAAGGAACCGGGGGCCCCGGCACTGAGCATGAGACAAAGCTTTCTCTTAGGCACAAGGCACGAAGATCTGGCATGGGGAAATTCCCATCTGGTTGGGAATTTAACAGTATTGACAGCCAGCCCTTTAAATCTTTGGAAGCCGGCGTGTGTGCACCCTAGTGGGCTGGAGTCAGAGCTGGATCGTAGATAAGTGAGAGCCATAGCTGGGGGCTGGGGTCACATAGAGGAGCACGGGTTCATCTGCAACCTGAGTCTGGGGTCACAGGAGCACCCATGACACTTGACTTATCTCAGTCGTAGAGCATGGGTAAAGGCTAGAGGTGAAACAGATTATTTTTGTTTGCAATTTACCTTTTCAGACCCACCAAATCTATTTTTGAAATGTTGTAAAACAATGAGGCACATTTACTTACACGCCCCTTGCACGATCCCCACATGGCCTCCAGCCCGATTCACAAAGATTGAGCGCCCACTTTCCTGCTTGTGTCGCTTCCCTGCTCAGGTCTGCCGCAGTTCATTATCTTCTTCCCGGTGCATGTAAATGCATTGTCTTGCGACACAAATTCAAATGTTGCGTCGCATGAAAGCCGGCGCTAAAATCCAATCCGGTGCCCCACAATCCCCTTTTAAATGCGGCGCAGATGGTAATAGTCAGAATATCCAACGTTTGTGCGGTCCGCGGACCCTTAGTAAATGAGTCCCAATGTGTCTTTCAAACAAAAGCAATGATAGTAAACCTCTAACAAATAATAGAGTACATGTTATGCAAAGCATGCGGTTGTGAAAATTTTAATACCTTCAAAAAATATTGCATTTGTCTTAAAGTATTAATTGAACAATGCATTTTATGTCTTTATTTTTAACAAAATCACAACAGATATATGCCTCAAAGCCAAACTTTATCACCACCATCCAATGAAGCCCAAGATGATAGCCCTAGAAGTCAATCTTCTGAGGAGGAGGAGGAAAATATTCAAGAACCAAGCCAGCAGGAAATTGAAAATGAGGCATCACCAGAAAGGCCAGCTATGCTGCCACCCTAAACTCATGGAGGGCATGCTTCAAGACAACAAGCCACATGTTTGGGAAACATTTACTTACCTGGTCTACAGAGTTCACAGAATGTGCTTTGTCCGATGAGAATGCACTCTGCCACGATTCACGAAGATCGTGTGCCCGATATCCTGCATGTGTCACTCGGATCCGACTGAGTTCACCTTCTTCTTCCTGGTGCATGTAAGTGCATTCTCTTGTGACACAATTTAAAGTTAAATCCGGCGGTCTATCAGTTTGTTCATCCTTCGGCATGCCACCCAATATGTGTCACATGGAAACCAGCGCAGCTGCGCCAAAATCCGATCGCGTACGACTCTATGTCAGCGCAGACTCCTGTTAAATACCTGTCACAGCTGTGAAAAACCCGACTTCAGAAAGTCTGATGAAAATGCGTGCGGACCCTTAGTAAATAAGGGTCTCAATCAGCAGTCTCTAGCTTTGGAATGAGAAGCAGTAAATGTGCTTTGGCAAGTCAGTAATGAAGACATGTGAGTTGTGGTCAATTATTCCTACTCAGAATGGTCACAGTTATAAGTGGTGTACCCCAGGGTCTGTACAATTTTTTAATACATTTATTAATGATATATATGAGGTAGGAATTAAAAGCACTGTGTCTATTTTTGCAGATGATTTGCAGATAAATGTAAGGTTATGCACCTGGGGGCTAATAATCCACAGGCAACACATCTCATCGGGGGAGTAAATCTTGGAGAGTCCCTTGTTAGATGAAAAATTAAATAACAGCATGCAATGTCAATCAGCTGCCTCTAAAGCCAGCAAGATCTTGTCATGTATCAAAAGTGGTATGGACTCTCTGGATAGGGATGTAATGTTACCACTGTACAAGGCATTGGTTTGGCTTCACCTGGAGTATGTTGTCCAGTTCTGGGCACTGGTCCATAAAAAGGATGCCCTATCTAAGAGGATAGCGTTCAACGAAGAGCCACAAAATGATAAGTGGTATGGAGGGTCTCAGTTATGAGGAAAGATTAAAATATCTAGATTTATTTAGTTTGGAAAAGAGACGACTACGAGGGGACATGATTAATTTATCTAAATATATGAATGGTTCATACAAAAAATATGTTGGTAAGTTGTTCCAGATTAAATCAAATCAAAAGATGAGGGGAAAACAGGGTTTAATCAACAGAGGCGACAGAGCTTTTTTACTGTGAGAACTGTGGAATAGCCTGTCTCAGGCACTGGTCACAGCAGGGACAGCAGATAGCTTCAAGAAGGGTCTAGATGCCTTTTTACACCTAAATAACATTGATGGTTACGTTATATAGAATTGTTCCCCTAAATTCCTTCCTTATCCAATCCCTTCCCTTTCCTTGGTTAAACTTGATGTGTCTTGTGTCTTTTTTCAACCGTACAAACTATAAAAAAATGAGAAAGTATTAGAATTGGAAAAGAGAACAATAAATCATAAAGAGAATAATTAATTATGATGTCAAATTGTGATAATTACAGTATCTGGGAATACACATATAGTAATTATATTAATACTTATTTTATTAATGAAAGCAATTTACATTTATAAACATCACTAAATACACTTTTTATAAAGATTTTTTAAATCATGATGATCTAATTAATCTCATTATGTTTTATTGTCCCACTAAATCCAAGAAGCACTTGAATTTCCTTAGTCTTTTTACATCCTCGATACAATCAAGACAGTAATTGCTTTCAAATTCTCCATTGTTGCTGTTCTATTCCCATGGCAACAGGCTTGAAATAATGGATGGTATACTTTTTTCTTCAATGAATTCTACTTATGAAGTGTTCATTTGAGACATTGTTCCATATGTATTTTATATTTTCTTTACTTCCTTTTCAACCCTTTATCTTTGACATTTTAGAACTTTGTGTTAAAAGAAAAACTGAAGAATCTTATATGCTGCAGGGAAAATATTTTTTTTTTCAATCCATAAAGGTGCTTTGTCTTTTTTCAGGGAGCCATGAGGTATTCTGATTACTGCAGAAAATATTGTTTTACCCCTTCACGATTGTCATATAGCTATAGCAAGTGCATGGACGGTACATTCTTCTGAACCCTAGAATTAAAAATTAAGAATTAAATTAAAAATTATAAATATGCATCAGTTTTCTATTTATAGGTGCCACAGACCTGGAGATATTCACTGTTAAAGTTTAAGTTACAAATGTGATTTTCATATATAGCTTATTTTCATATATAGGTCCCCCCCCCCCACACACTCTGGACTGTGTCTTTAGTGGATATATCTGTGGCACATACTGTAGAAAAACAAGTTCGGAAGATAAAAGAAGTCATTTGTGGTGTACCCTCTGCCTCTGACTGTCGGCAGAATGGAGAAGAAGCTGACAGATTGCAGACTGCAAAACACACTCTGCATTGGTAACTAGACCTGGGAAAGGTGATGGATTGATGAATTTTAAACATATAATGGCACTGTACTGCTTTAATAGGAAAAAAGGACAAACATGTGTATTTTCTCATGTTTAGTCATTTGTCTGCTAATTCTTTGAATTAAAAAAACATGTACCACATATCCTCGACTATAAGCCAAGTATAACCTTAATTTTACCAAAATTTTACCACAAATAGGGCCCAGCAGCCTCCGCCAGTAATGAAATGCCAAGCAGTGAAATGTCTCAAGCTTCACCACGAAGTGTGATGAATGCATAGCACTGCGCTCCTTATCACATCTGACGGATTCGGACAACGCGCGGAATTTAACATTTAGAATTGTGTCGCAAGACACGCACTTATAAGCACTGCGAAGAAGCAGGTGAACTCCAGCAGACCTCGGCAAAGAAGCGACGGATGCAGGAACTCGGGTGCATGATCTTAGAGAATCGCGGCAGACCCAAATCCTCGTCGAACAACGCACCGTGGGATCGCAACAGGACCCGGTAAGTAAATATGCCCCATTGTCTTTTGATGCAAAGGTCAAGAGCTCGCTGCCGATTCAATACAGCCTGATTGAGGAAACTTTGTCAAGAGCTGAGGACCAAATGTCCGCATCCGGGGCCAAACAAAGGCCTTTACACACGAGGCCCTGCCCGTGGTGTTAAAAGAACTTTTCACAAGCCTCCTGAGCCAAGACAGAGCTTGATTGACGTTTTAGAACGTATCCATAGAACCCTCAGGGCCAAACCTAGAGCAGGTGAGCCGCCACGTAACATTGTATGTGGCTTTCTGGGCTAGAAAGATGCAGCCGCCATTTTACGAGCCAGCAGGGAACAGGGCGAGGTGAAATGCAGTAGCGTATGTTAAAATGGATGACAATTCCGATCAAGGAGATCGGGGTATAGTTAATGGACCCGGGTGCTCTGCACTGGCTCCGGGCTTGTCTGTTTTAGTTGCTAAGCCCATTTCACACACCTGAGTATATAAGTTCTATAAGTTTATAATAGATATGTTTCCTTTCTTATTTTTTTTAAAAATATATCTTTATTAGGTTTTCCTTATTATAAAAAACTTTTAATATACCAACAACCCTTCGTGGGGCATTGTGGTTGAATTATTACATACATTTAAAAATATTGCAACAACACTTTCATATACCTTGTTCAAATGACCATCTAGTTTCCCCATCCCATCCCCCTTCCCTCCCTCCCAGAGATGCAACTGGCTTATCATCTTTTTGATATTCTGCTTGCTATTTGCTATCTAAATATTGGAGTTTAGATTCCACCATAGAATGCTGATATTTCTTCTCTTGAAAAAACCCTGTTGACTGTAGGTCCGAACATTGCCTTCCACTTCTCTCCATTATTCTTCTTATATTCCCTGTTTTTCTCCACCCATTGAAACAACAGAAATTCTTTCCACTTTCGTTTAACTTGTAACAGTGTAGCCAGATGCGTGGATATCCATTCAGTCAGGAGTATCTTTTTAACAGCCAGCATCATTAGATCTATCAATTCATCTTTCTGCCTACCCAACCTTGTCTCCCGGTATTGAAAGATGCTTCTCCATACATCAGCTTCAACTTTTTCCCCTAACACATATTCAAGCAACTGGTTTGCAGACCTCCATAATTTTTTTACCGCATTACAGGACCAGAGACAATGTATAAGATTTGCTTTGGGCCTTGCACATTTGGGGCATTCTGCCTTATAATCTAAAAATTTGTTCTGGAATGATTTGTCAAAAGCCCAATAAGCCCTCACTGCTATCTTCCACTGCATTTCTCTCAGTTTTTCGGATATAGTTGTTTTGTGAGTATCTTTCCATCCCCTCAAGATCCTGTATCTTACTTCCTGACTTGACAGTTCTGTCCTGATTTCGTCCTTCCATTTTGTTGCTATTCTCCCTTGAAAGACATTGGGGCACATTTACTTACCCGGTCCAGTCGCGATCCAGCGGCGCGTTCTCTGCTCTGGATTCGGGTCCGGCCGGGATTTATGAATGTAGTTCTTCCGCCGTCCACCAGGTGGCGCTGCTGCGCTGAAAGTCATCTCATCGCGCCGGAATGCACCACCTCGGACCAGGTGAAGGTAAGCGCTCCCCAAGTGACACTTTTTCGGTTTTTAAATGCGCCGGTTTTTCCGAATACGTCGGGTTTTCGTTCGGCCACGCCCCCCGATTTCCGTCGCGCGCATGCCGGTGCCGATGCGCCACAATCCGATCGCGTGCGCCACAATCCCGGGGCAATTCAGGTACAATCGGCGCAAATCGGAAATATTCGGGTAACACGTCGGGAAAACGCGAATCGGGCCCTTAGTAAATGACCCCCACTGTCTACTCTTGGGCTGATGCTTTCCTTATGCCAGTTATTGAAGGGTCACCTTTCCTATCTGTCATAAAAGCTATAAATTGTTTTTGAGTCGTTCTCCCCAGCCATCACAAATCTTCTTTATTCCCCAATATGCCTGCAAGCTGTAAATAATGCAGAAACTGTGTTTCCCCAAGATCGTATTCTTCTCTTAACTGACTGAATGTTTTGAATTTTTTCTCTTTGCTATCCACTATGTCTGTCATCCCCTCTTCTCCCATTCCCTAATCCATTCCTTTGGCCCTTCCCATTTTTTTCCATTTCCAGTGCTTTGCTGATCTTTAAAAATTCTGATGTTTCTACTGGTAAGCTAAATCTCCTCCTCAGTATCTTCCATACCACCCTTGTGTCCCTTAATAATATTGAAATTTTCGCCTCCCAGCTTATGTTTCCTGTTCTTTCATGTAGAAATACGTTCAATGTCATAGGATCTACCAGGCTTTCTTCAACCTCCCTGTCTACTAATATCTCCTTTCCATTAATCCATTGGGCTACTATCCTTGCTATACATGAAATATTGTATTCTCTCAGGTTAGGAATAGAGAGGCGGGGGGCGGAGCTTGACCGCGATCAGCGATGGCCGCATAGTTCCTGTGCTCCTAACGCTGCTCGTCTCGGGGCCCAAACTGCGCATATCTAGCACCCTAAAAATGGGCAGGAACTCGAAGGACAGAGGCACAATGAGGAACCATTAGGGAAAAAAAGGAAGTCAGGAAAAGAGGATTTAGGGTTTGGGGGAGGAGCGGGGTGGGAAAATATGGAGTAAGGGAGAGCTCTGCAACTGGCCTACAAGTAGGGCAGAAAGGGGCAATAGATAGGCGTAGGGGATAAAGATCACATCGTGGAATGTAGGGTCTAACATCACCGCGAATATGAAAGATTCTCTCTCATCTTCCAATAGCTGGAGATACGGTTATGCTCTGTGCAAGAGACTAGATATGAGCGAACACTAAAATGCTCGGGTACTCGTATTTCGAGACGACTTTCCCGATACTTAGAGTTCTCGTCTCGAATAACGAACCCCATTGAAGCTCAAATGGAGACATCGAGCATTTTCAGGGGACCCCAAGGCTCTTCCAGGGAGCTTGGCCAACACCTGGAATTCTCTCACAAAAGATGGAAACACCAACGGAAATGACAGGAACAGCAGGGGCAAGCATCATGGATGCTCTGAGCTGCCTAATCCAACCATTTATGCCAAAATTATGGGCCAACAGCTGCCATGACAGAGTGACTAGAATGAAGCTCGATAGCATCTAAAACATCCATATTGACCCTTACACTAAGGGACGCATGCAGAGGCGCGGCAGCAGCTAGAGAGTGGCATGGTGCGACATATCCCCCAATTGGCCTCATGCTTCAAAACCAGGGTGTCAGAGAGGAACCAAAGGAGGTGAGCAAGAACGCCTCAATAAATATCGGTACTGATAAAAGTTTTGCCAGTATATTTTGTGGATTACACAGCAGGGTGGGACAAAGTTAATCATTTGAAGCATGAAAACAACCCCAAATTCTGCCTGACAACAGCTCGTTTTGATAAGGGGACAGGTATGCTTACAGTTCATGCAGTCGCTGCATGGCTGCCATCTCCTTATCGAATACAGTTGAAATAATATATAACCCTCATCCAAAAGCTCTGTATAAGCTGCACCCCCTAACATCTCCCATCTCTTATCTCAGTCTATCGCCCAAACCCGTGCCTCTTAGATCCGCCAGTGATCTTAGATTAACCTCTAAATACCCTATGCGGACCTCCCACGCGCGTCTCCAAGACTTCTCTAGAGCTGCACCAATTCTATGGAATGCTTCTGCCCCCTACCGATCAGCTAATACCTCACCTCCAAAGTTCAAACGTGCTTACTTAAACCCATTTCTTTAGGCAAGCCTATAACCATCCATTAATGCATGAATTTTATTAAACTCTCTCCTAACCCGTCCTGTGTCGTCTCCCATCTGTTATCCAAGCAACCAACAGCACCAGCTTCCTCCTGCAGTCCCATTCACCTGGACCTGTACACATAAATGACGGCTGAGTGGTTAAAGCGACAGCAATTCCATTTATTAATTTTTTCTATTCCTAAGAATGAGGCTTGACACATTAAGATTCTTTTAACCTCGTGTTTTTACCTTCCATCATCTTCATAAACCGTACGCGCTGGCGAGCAGGACCTCACTCCTGTTTGTTCCATACAAATGTGTGCTCTGTTACATTTACATTTGTATTTGTTTCCTATGATTTGTAAAAGCAGCTACAGAATATGATGACGCTATATAAATAAAGATTTATATTTATTATTATTATGGAGGCAGGAACTAGTATAGTTCCAGGTGCTGCAATCTTGTTAGTTGGATCTTGGGATGAGCTGGCGCTCTGCAGCCGGCGAGCTTCGCCAATCCAAACCCTGTCTCTAGGCTACTTCCCCAACCAGCACTTTCTAAGAAACTATTTTATAAATCAAGTTAGGAGCGTTCTTATAGTTTAGGATATGGCGGTGAGGGGAATGTAAACAGATGCTCAAGAAGCGCTGAATAATATGCCCTAAATGGTAAAAAGTTTGCAAGTATACTTTTGTGGATTACCAGCAGGGGGGCGACAAAGTTTAACAACTTTGATGTGGAATGCCCTGTAATAGCCTCTTGGGCGGTGGTCCTTTTTATTATCGCCTACGCTCAGCATTTCACAACCGCCTGCTGTCCGCTTAGCGACGGCACTGCTGCTGTGCCTAGAGCTAAAAACCGCCACTGATGGCGCCCATGCCCACGAGGTAATTCGGAGGAAGGAGGAGTGGAGGAGGGGTGGGGTGGAGGAGTAAGTAGGGTCTTTGAGACCTGAACCGAGGTAGGCCCCGCAATTCTCTCTTCGGCGTATATTACCAATCCCCAGGGTTCAATACTCGTCCCACCTTCACCAAGTTAAGTGATTAGCTTTCTTATAAGTTGGATATGGCGGGTTGAGGGGAATGTAAACAGACTGCGCAAGAAGCGCACTGATTGCTTCATGGTAGCTTGCGCTTCTTCCCGCTGGCCACTAGCTTTCGCCAATCCAAGCCCTGTCTTCTAGGCTACTCTCCCAAACACACTCTTAAGACCTTTTTTGTATAAGATCCAAAGGATGGTAGTAGCGTTCTTATAAGTTTATGGATATATGCCGGTGATGGGAATGTAAACAGAAGCTGCGGTCAAGAATGCGCTGAAATCATAATCCCCTAAATGGTAAAGTTTGCAGGTATATTTTGTGGATAACACAGCATGTGGACGACAAAGTTAACACCTTTCATGTGGAATCCAGGAAAACAACCAAATTCTCTGCCTGACACCCTGCGTTTTTCATAAAGGACATGTTATGGAGGCATCTATATGGACGACTTTTGGGGTAGCAATGGAGACAACGTGTGGAGGCTGCGAATGGAGACAATTTAATTGTATAGTGCCTGTATTTTTCATCCCAAACATTTTTCAACCAGAGGGCAGTAGGGTGCCCTCCCAATTAAATGGATAGATTGAGTGCCTTGTAATGTGGCAGTTCACCCAAAAATTTTCAAACCAGAGGAGCAGGTAGGTGGCCCTCCAGTTAATGGAATAGATTGATGCCTGTAGTTGCAATTCCAAAATTTTTTTTTTAAAACAGAGGAACCGGGTATGTGGGCCCTACTCAGAAAAAATGGAATAGATGTGAGTGCCTTTATGTGGTCTCATCCCTCAAATTTTTCAACCATAGGATCAGGTAGGTGGCCCTCCAGTAAATGGAATAGATGAGTGCCCGTATGTTGCGTCCCATAAAATGTTTCCAAAACGCAGAGGAGCATGTAGGTGGCCCTGCAGTAAAATGGAATAGAGTGATTGCCTGTATGTGGGCAGTCCCAAAATTTTTCAACACCAGAGGAGCAGTAGGTATGCCCTCACAGTAAATGGAAATTCTATTGAGTGCCTGGGGTATGTGCAGTCCCAAAATGTTTCAAACCAGAGGACAGGTTTGGATGGCCCTGGCAGTTAAATGGAATAGTATTGAGTGCCTGTATGTGGGCAGTCCAAAAATTTTTTCAAACCAGAGGAGCAGGTATGTGGCCCTCCCGTAAAATGGAATAGATTGAGTGCCTGTAATGTGGCACTCACCAAAATTGTTTTCAACAGAGGGACCGGGTGGTGCCCTCCAGAAAACTAAATGCATGAGTACTATAGGCAAGAGCCACGTGTGGGGCCCTGTCCAAAATAGCCATTTTTCCTCGCTTACTGTACAAGAGGAAGGATAAGGAGGAAATGAGGAGAGGAGGAGTGGATCCATTATTCAGGTAGCTTCCTTCACTCTGGTGGAGATTGAAATTCTGAGAAATCCAGCCTTTATTCTTTTAAAAGCGTCAATCCGTGTTTTCATCGCTTGTCAGACGACAGGCGTGTACGCTTATCGGTGATTTATCCACCAGCTGCACTGAAAACCCCTCGGACAAGAGCCTAGCGGCAGGGCAGTGCAAGAACCTCCAAGGACTTACCAAAGCTCCAGTTTCGTGCCACATGTCCAGTCTTTGAACCCATGTATTTGTAGGGACATTGTGATCATTTAGGACAATGTGGTATGGTCGCTACGTACTCCCTCACCATCTTTTCTGTAAAGCAGCCCTAACTCTGCCGAAACTGGGGACAGGTGACAGATGTCTTGCTGGGGTGACAAATGAAGCTGGCAAAGCCTTTAAAGCGTACCCTGCCAGTGCTGGCAAAGCTGCCTGCTACGCCTACTCTCCCTCTCTACTTGTCCCGCAGAACTACTCACTCTGCCCGCTAGCACTGTTCCGAAGGAATACTGTTTTCAGCTTGTCACCAGGCCTGCTGTATTTCATAAATGCATTCTACACGGTCCTTTCCTCTGCAGGGATGAGATTGGGAAGATTTGCTTGTCAGTTGGCCCAGGAGAGTGACACACCAGTAATCGGTGCTGGAATAATCTTTGAACGCGAGGGTCACGGGAGTAGTCGCCAGAGCATGAAATCTGCCATATGCGCATAGTACCAACGCGTAATAATTCACTACCCCTCACTGGCCTGACGTCCAATTTCCTCCTCCCCTCCAACCTCCTCCAACTCCTGTTCTTCTTTCTGCCATAAATGAAGTAGGACTCTGACCAGTGAGGACTCAACAATGGTCCCCTCTTTGTCTCGCCAGCATTCCTCCTCCTCCTTCCTCCTCATCCTCCTCACTCCACTTTCCTCCCGTATGCGCTGATAACAGACCTGAGGGTGCTTGCTATCAACAAGGGAATATTCTTCCTCTGTCTCTTGTGACAGCGCAAAGCTTTTACCGACTTCAATCATGCTGACCGAAGTTTTTCAACAGGGACCAATCAGCGGGATGGTGAGGCTGATGATGGCTGGCATCGCCACTGACCATCTGTGTTGCACTCTCCAAAGTTACTCAGCCCTGACAGATATCAGACTCCACGTCCACCTCCTCATTTGTAGCTTGAGTGAAGCTGACTGACCTGACTACCATTTCTGGTGGAAGTGCCATCTGGCAGTCTACACAATCGCTCTTCGCTGCTGGTAAACTCTGGATAAACATGGTCGTGTTGAATTCAACCGTCGTGGGCACGTCGCACAACAGGTCGGTGATGCGTGCAGTTGAGGCGGCCGCTGCGCTGTCCCCTGAGAGTGTCAGCATCTGGGCTGGACTTCCTGAATCGCACAGATGCGGCGCACCATTCGGGAGCAAATCAGACAGATTGGTGTATTCTTGAGGAAACGCTGAACTATCAGATCTAACACATGGGCCCAGGCTGGCACATGATGGTCAGTCGCGAGTTGCAGACCGCCACCGTATAGGATTACTGAGCCGTGTACCACACACAACCATTCCCGGCTGAGTCAGCGTGCCAGCCACAGATCAGTCTGCGCCTGATGCCCTGTAATAGCATCTGGGCGTGTGTGCCTTCTTGTCGCCTAGGCTCAGCAGTTTGAGCACCGCCTGCTGTCGGCTTATCCGACGGCACTGTGCTGTGCCTAGACTAAAACCCTGCTGATGGCACCGTGCCCCCGGATGGTATTCGGAGGAGGAAGTGGAGGAGGGGTGGGAGGAGGGAGGAGGCATAGTAGGCTAAACCATCCTGGACCGGAGTTGCCCCGCATCCTCGCGTCGTTCAGTATAGAGCAGGCCACCGCAGGGTCCAGACTCGTCCCAGCCTTCCACCAAATTAAACCCAATGTGCCGTCTCGATATATAGTGGCCTGCCCGGCAGCACTCGTGCCACGTGTCCGTGGTCAGTTGACCTTGTCAAGAACGAGGAACGTGCGTTGGTCAGGGCACCGGAGAGTTGTCTGAACGTCTGTGCATCAGGGCTTGGACGCACATCGGGGAAAGTAGTGCGGCTGGGGACCGAATACCGAGGGCGGGCCGCCGCCATGAGGTTGCGAAAGCCTCGGTCTCTACTAGCCTTAGGGCAGCATCCTCCAGGCTAACAATCTGGAGATGTGCACATTAAGGGCTTTGGTGCGTGCGGGTGGGTTGCACTATATTTGCTTTTCCCCGCTCCAGCCGTCTGGGGTAGGCGATACTGAAACGCTGGGGATGCTGTGGAGGTCTTGGAGGCGACGATAGGGGTTTTTGTGGCGGTCCTGGGCAGGGGTCTGACTAGCATCTGACACATGGGAAGGAGCAGTGGTGGTTCACGGACCTGGTCCAGTTGAAGAACAGGGCTTGTTGCCACTGAGTTGGGGTGTTTAGCATTCATATGCCTGCGCATTACTGGTGGTAGTTAAGCTAGTAGTGGTGGAACCCTTCTGACCTGTTTGGCAAATGTTGCCAAACGCACAGCAGTTCCCGTCGGTCATCCGTGTTTGTCGCTTAAAGAACTCCAGACTTCTGAAGATCTAATGTCCCTCAGCCAGCAAGAGCCCTCGCCACGTATGCTTCACTAGTTGTGAACACCTTTGGCGCTTGTGCAAACCAAACCAGCTCTGTCCTGGGCCCTGCCTCTCTCCGTCTGTGCCCACACCACTGTGCCTTACTTCCACCACCACTCACTCTGGCCTCTTTCAACCTGTTCTGGTCGGGACTCGTCCCTCCTCCGTCTCGAGCACTATGTCTGTTTTCACCCGCCTCATACACCCATAACCCGCTTGGGTCTGTCACCTTAAACGGCCCTCTCAGCCTTCCCGATCCCCTCAGTCCTGCTTCCTCCCTCCCTCTTCCCTCCCCCCCTCCTGTGGACTTCCTGTTCTGCCCTGGACCACGCAACTTCCAACTTCTCGCCACTTGTCATGACAACCGTGGTCTCCTTCTCCTAATCGTTTCGGAACAACCTCTTTATATACAAAAACCAAATTACAAACATACTCCCAACTATCCACTCACGAGATTCCCCTAACATCAAGAATGTCATCAATCAACCACACACCACACTGTGACTGGTTGGAAAACCTGACTGGGCAAATAGCGGAAATGCTCAGCAGCAACCGGACAAGATGGTTTGATGGAGGACTAGTGGGAAGTGTCCAGAAACAGTTCCTCGACCGCAGAGTATGGTGTGCCAGTTCAAAATCGCAAATGAAAATGAATGAAATGCCAAATTTTTTCCTGGGAGAGAAGTAGATAAAGCCTCATACTGAGAGTCAAAATGGGGCAAAAGGGGGGTTTATTGTTGTTGCCTGCTTTGTTGTCTTTTCTTATTTTCGTGGAGCTTGAGGAGTTAGGCATTTTACGGTGCCAACATGAATCGTTGCGACTACTGGTGAAGACTGACTTGGTTGGTGTGGACAATTGCTCGAATGCAATTGTCAGCAATCCTACTCAAAATCCCACGACATTACACCCATTTCATCACCTGTTCGCAAAAACTGTTCTTGCTGTTTGTTCTGTTTCTGGTTCTGCGGTCATGCTTCTATGTTCGCAACTGTTCTAACATGTTATGTTCGCACTGTGTCTTGTTCTGTTCTGTTCCTGTTCTGCTGTGCTGCTTTCGCACACCGTATCAACCACACGCCTTTTCGCACACTGTTCTGGTTCTTTCTGGCTGTGGGGTCTGAGTTCTGTTTCTGCTTCTGTCACTGTTCTGTGCTGTTCTGTTCTGTTCTTCTTTCTGTTGAGGGGGGATTCTTTCGTTATCGTTGTCCATCCATCACACCTTTCTGGTCTCCCCAGCCCCCTACCACTATTCCCCTTCTTCAGACAAACTTCAGACATGAACCTAGAATGTAGCTCCTCCCTCTGCTTCTGCGGCGTTCCCTTCCCCTGCTCCCTCATGGAGCATGTGGTGTCCTCACATCACCCCTGCCAGGACCCACAACAACGGGACAATACACGGTGTACAAACGGTCCTCTTGTACCGCCGTTCATTATTTGGACGGACTTCCCGCACGTCCCCGCCCTCCGTCTTTCTGTTTGCCCCAGTCGTTTTCGTTATCTGTCCCAGCGCCCAAGAGCGCGGGCCCACCCCTGGTTCACGCACCTACCCCAGGTGAGGTTCCGTCAATCAATACTCTAAATCGGTGGTTGTCGTGGCGACAAAGGGAAAACGCCGGCCAGGGGCATGTCGTCCTTCAGTACCGTGGGGAGTTCGCTTCCCCTCAGAACTCATTGGCTATGTCCCCAATTCCCTCTGGCTGCGTTTTCCTCTCCCGTGACGCGTCCACGGGTCATGCCGTCCCCCTCAAGATAAAATACTAAATAAAGACCCTAATCCCTCGTTTTTAAAAACAATTTTTACAATGTGAGAGTCTAAAACTTTTTTTTTTACCTTTTTTTTTTTTTTTTTGTTTTTTTTGTTTTTTTTTGTTTTTTTTTTTTTTTTTTTTTTTTTTTTTTTGTTGTTTTTTCTTAGTTTTGCTTGTTTATTTTTTTTTTTTTTTTTTTGTGTTTTTTTTTTTTTTTTTTGTTTTGTTTTTTTTTTTTTTTTTTTTTTATCTTTTTTTTTTTTGCGCTTTTTCCCCCCCCCCCCTGCTCTCCCCTCTTGCTCTGAGTTCCCCCCTCCTTGCTCTGCCTTATCTTTTTGTTACCTCTTTCTTTCTCGCCCCGTCTCCCCGCCCGCCCCCCTCCTCCGTTACTGGACCTATGGGTCATGCCAATGGAATGAGACACTGAGTTAGTAGTGCCAATTGAAATCCAAAAACCCCTACTAAATTTTCCATTTTTTCCCTTTTTTCTTTCCCACTTCGGTCTTTGCTAATGGAATATGTGCGTCACTAATAAGCTTGCTAGAACACCAGCGGGGGTATCGCAGTCTCAGATCTAACTCTACAAATTGCTTTTCTCATGAATTTTGTCTAGTAGCAGGAGTCCAAACACCACACACACAGATGCAAACTGCAGAAAGTACGACCACCAGCAGATCAATCAAAATCAACCAACCACCAGAAATCAATATCTAGACGACCACTGTAGGCGTATTGAAGTCTTTGTATTCTCCTATCATGGCTCATTTAGAGCCAAGTATCAAAGCACACACAAAACGAACCTACTATGCCAGATGAGATGTACACGGAGTTAAGTGCCTTAATGAAATCCAACCCTACTAATTTTCCCACTTCGTACTTGCTAGTATGGTGCGTCACTAAGCGCAGAACACAGCGGTCGCAAGTTCACTACAAATGCTCAGAAATGTGGCTCGTACATGCACTGCCGAAAGTACGCCACCAGATTCAACCCAGAAACTCAAATATAGTAACGCTACTGTAGGCGGTAAGTAAGCGTCTTTGTATTCTCCTATGGCTATTTTCTAGCCAAGTTATCAAAGCACAGACTACTATGCCGAGATGAGAATGACACTGAGTTAGTTCCTAATTGAAATCCACACCCTACTAAATTTTTCCCACTTCGTCTTGCTAGTGATTGTGCGTCCATAAGCGCAGAGAACCAGCGCGTTCGCAACTCATACAAATTGCCAGTATGGCTAGTACATGCACTGCAGAAGTACAGCCCCAGCAGAATCAAACCAGAATCAATATAATAGAACGTACTGGGTAGTAACTCTTTTGTATTCTCCTATGGCTATTTTCTAGCCAGTATCAGCACACTACTATGCCAGATGAGATGACCCTGAGTTATGCCAATTGAAATCCAACCCCTATAATTTTCGACACTTCGGTCTTTGCTTGGATTGTGTGCACTAAGACTAAACACAACGGTAGAAGTCCCCCTGCTAATTCCTCACAAAAATGGTACTAAGCCAAATAAAATAAAAAAGTAGAAGTTAATTGTAGCCTAAGAAGGGCTGTGGGGTTCCTTTGAGAATCACTCCTGCCTAACAGTAAGCGTAATAGAACACCCTAACGCTTTCCCTGACCAGCAGCAGCTCTCTCCCTAGCGGTCCATCCACCGCACAGAAGACGAGCAGCGCGGCAGCGGCTAGTCTATCCCAGGTCACCTATCTGCCAGGCAACCACTGCTATCGACGTGTAAGGGTACCACGTCATGCTGGGTGGAGTGCAGAGTCTCCTGGCTGTGATTGGCTCTGTTTCTGGCCGCCAAAAAGCAAAACGGCGGGAGCTGCCATTTTCTCGAGCGTCGAAAGTATTCGTCCGAGCACGCAGCAGTTTCGAGTACCCATGCTCGACGAGCATCAAGCTCGACGCTTGATCTCGGTCGGCATTAGGGTACTCGAAACTCTGTTCGTCTCATCTCTACAAGAGACCTTTCTTAATGAGAGAGAGATAGGAAAATTAGGAAGAGGCCTGGTCGGCAAACTGGCTGCGTACTACAGAAAACTACAGAGGGAGGAACAGATGTGAGGAGGAAATGGATAGTTGTTTTTTGGCAGACCTGTAGGTCCATCCCTATCTAGGGAGCACAAGAATTACTTTCAGCCCCAATATTTATAGAGAAGAAATAGCCGATATTACAATAAAAATTCCCCACGTAAAGCCTCGATTCACTCCGAATATCATAAACTGGTAGCCCAACGAATTATCGAAATAGTTAACACAGGGTTTTTTTTTATAATACATGTTTATCGAAGGAATACCTATACAGGAATCATTTTCAAGGTAATACCAAAGGAGAAGGCGATAAATAGACCCTGCATCTTTCAGGCCAATCTCCCCTAATTAATGTCGACACAAAATTTTTTCCCGAATTCTAGCAAATAGGTTGGCGATTTAACGCCTAATAAATTCATACCTCTCAAAATGGATTGTGAACTGAGGCAGTCGGGGTCAAAATGTACGTACGGTAATGGCGGCACTAGACTGGGCCAGGGCAGGCACACGACAGGGCATGCGGCAATTGAATCAGTTGATGCCAAAAAAGCATTTAACAGTGTGGCCTGCCCTGGCTCAAAAAGTGTATGAGGAAGATGGGGATAGATGGGTTATTCTTCAAAGCTATGACACAATGTATTGGGAACCACAGGCACAGGTGGTTACACGGGCAAGAATTTGACAGAGATTTAAGTAGATAGAGGCACCATCCAAGGTGCCCACTTTCCCTTTGTTGTTTAATCTTATAATCGAACCACTAGCAGAAAGATACACCAGAGGATATTTACCAGGGGATAGGTTTGGGAAAAAGGCACTTGAGAAATGATCTCATTTGCAAATGATTTAGTCTTATATTTAAACAATGTGGAAAGGGATTACAAGGTGTATTAGCCTTTTTAAGGATTATGAAAAGATTCGGGTATAAGGTGAACCCGCACAAGACACAAATTTTACTTTAGATAAAAAAGCAGACACAAAATAAAATCAGCAATGGGGATTAAATATAAAAGATAATTTAATATTTGATTTGGTTGGGTAGATATACACAAGATGTACCCCACTTATTTATACCCCCCTAGTGGAGGGATTGCCTGAGACATCATGAAATGGAGGAACTCCCCCTGTCATTATTCGCAAGGAAAAATTTGATAAAAATGGTGATCGTCCTGGAGTGATGCAGTATCTTCCCCTTTAATGAAACATGATGACATAAGGAGATAAACATCTCTTTCAGAAATTCTTATGGAAAGGGAAAAAAGTGAGGGTGGCAATGTTGAATATACAAAAACCACGTGCACTGGGGGCCTCTCTATTCTTGTTTTAAAACAGTTTGTTATTGAGTACAATGCGGAACATACATAATACATCATGCTTTGTTGTACATTTTTCACTTTTTAGCTATACATTCAATGGCGTTTGTATGCCTAGCAACAATATACATGTACATTTAGAGTTGGATTAACAATGTTTAACACTTATAGGCTGTTGATGCTCTCCTGTAAATTGGCCTATATTAACTCCGATATGTACAGAATTCTACTTGGTTTTGTCTTACTTCTGTTGTTCTGCATTTTTTCTTTAACATGTTGATTATTAACACATACGACTTAACCAAAAAACTTGTAGCAAGAGTAGTCAGGCTGATTACTTCATTGCATTTCAGGTGGGTTGGGTGGGGTCCTGCAATAGGAATGAGTGGTGAGGGAGAGAGAAGGGGGAAGGGGGGGAGAGGGATTAGATCACTGTATATTGTTGATGAAGTTTCCATGTGCCATCTTTATAAATTTGGTGCGAGTCCCTCTCCCAATGGGCTAGTTCTTCAACCTATATATACTTGAACCGTATCTTTCCATTGGAGAGGGTTGGTACTTGGTTTGTCTTCCAGAAACTGGTATTAAGAGTTTAGCTACTTCAATATGTGGTTTGCAAATCATTTTGCGGGAGGGCAAATTCCGTTGTGGGTTTCCCTAAAAGTATCACGCTTAGGTTGAGTGGACGGGTCTGCCACCCATTTTGTCTATCTCATCTAAGACCTCCCTCCAGAACCTTTGATGTCTCTTGCAGACCACCAGATATGTGTCATATTTCCTATATCTTTGTCGCATCTCCAACATTTTTCTGATACATTCTTAAACATCTTTGTGTAGCCATTGCGGCGTTTTGTAACCACCTAGTGATTATTTTATATGAATTTCCTTAATTCTTATACAGGGGGAGAAGCCGTTGAGGCTTTCAGGATCTGTTTGCACTCCTCATCTGAGAACTTTTCTTGTATTCGTCTTCCCATTGTTGGTTAGTTGTTTTGGCAAGCTGTAGTGTGGGTTATTCATTGTAGAATTAGGTTTGACTTTGCTACTACCTTTATGTAGGGGGTCTCTGGAGGCTACTTTTTCAACCATGAGTTATCTGAGTTATTAGATCTATTTGATAAGAATTTAGTTACTCACTGTTGGAATCTGTATTTGTAGGAAGTTTGTAAGTCTGAGACCTGTTTTTCCTCATCAGATATTGCGTTTGTTTGATCCTGTTTTCAAAGAATTTTGCGATCGATATGTGTTTCAGGCGGTTCCAAAATGGTTGTCTCTTTCTTGGCGATAGACTAGTTGGGCAGCAAATCGAGTGGCACCATTGGATAGTTGCTAGAATGAATTGGGGTTAATGCTTTCATATCTCTGAGTACTTGCATAATCCCTTATGCAAGATACTATTACTTACTTGGGTGTTATTGGCTGTATTCCCCATAATGTAGCTCTATTTCTATGGCGTCAGTATGTTTTCCATTTCCGTGTATAGCTGTGGTTTGGTGACTGGGTAATTAGCAGCATCGGCTAGTTGGCATGCTTGATTTATAAGTCCTTCGGGTCAGGCAAGCTAATGCCGCTCTTAGCGGTTTTGGAATAATAATTGGCCCTATTCTCGGTTTCTTTTGTTTCCACAAGAATTGTGATTGTTATCTATTAAGTTTTATGAAAAAAGATTTGGGCAACCAGATTGGTGCTATTTGTAAGAGGTATAGTAATTTGGGCATAATATAAGTTGGAGGAGGTTTTCCTTCCCCACCCATGACATAGTTTCATAGTTATAACGGTGAAAAAAGCACTTGTCCTCAAGTTCACCAGGAAGGGAAGGGATCTGGTGAGGAAGGGATTTAGGGGAACAATTCTATATAACTAACCATCATGTTATTTAGGTGTAAAAAGGCATCTAGACCCTTCTTAAGGCTCTCTCTTGCTGTCCCTGCTGTGACCAGCGCCTGAGGCAGGCTATTCCACAGAGTTCAGTTCTCATAGTAAAAAAGCCCTGTCGCCTCCGGTGATCAAACCTTGTTTTCCTCTAGACGGAGACAGTGCCCCCTCGTCTTTTGATTTGATCTAATCTGAAACAACTACCCCATATTTTTTGGTGAAAGGGTTTCAGTTCGCTAGTTGTTTTGTGATATTGTAAGTAAAGGATATAGTTAAGTTGGTATATACTCTGGGGATCTGCTGGGAGTTTTATTCCAATATTTAATTCTTTCTGGGCCATAAATGGTGAGTTTTGTTGTAGCAGCCTGGCTTTTCTCGGTTGAAGTGTTATGTTTAAAAATCTCTGACTTCGAGAAATTCCTTTGAAATTCGAGAGTTTTCCAAATTCAGAATAGCTGAGTGATCACTGGCAATGAGGCGGGTTGATTGGTCGTTTAATCAGCAGAATCGTCGGCAAATGCTGCCGTTTTGTGAGTGTAATCTCCTATTGTTAGACCCTCTAGCTCAGTGGTCATCCTTATCTTTCTTATGAGAGTCTCCATGACATGATAAATAGGGAAGGGGACAATGGGCAACACTGCCTGGTCCCATTTCTTTATCGAGACTGGGGCGACAGGAGCCCTTGACCCTCACTCTTCGCATTTGGTGGCCCTGTAAGTGGTTGATAATAGCATGTCTGAATGCTGGTGGAATGCCAAATTTTCTAAAGTGCGGTAAGTATGTCCATTGACCCTGTCGAAGGCCTTTCCGGCATCTGTGCCGGAAGTACCAATGGCAGTTTTGTGCGTCAATAAGCCTAGTCTAACGGTATTATCTCTTCCCTGTCTCTTGCACAAATCCGGTTTGCTCTTTACCTATAATTGTTGGTAAGAGTGGATTTAATAGTGCCGCCATGGCTTTGCCACCATTTAAGGTCGCAGTTGAGGAGGGATATAGGGCGATAATTATGCAACTTCTGGGTTTTTTACTTCTTTAGGTATTACTGTTAATGTGCTTCTTGTGTTGTTTGGACAAGTGTCCCCCTTAGTAAAAAGTTGCATACGTTTGTAAGTGCGGTAGGTAGAAATGTTGAACACATTTTGTAATATGAAATGGGAGTCCATCTGGACCAGGACTTTTGCCTGACGCAATGTTAAAAGAATTTTATCTAATTCTTGTCGAAAATGGTGAAATTAGAGTGTCTGCTTCTTCTGGCGCGATATGTGGTATGTGACTAGTCACGGAGAAACTTTCCTATTTATGTGCCATTCTTCTGGGGTAGGTACATATTCTATGTTGGGAATATATATAAGCTCTCATAGATTTTGAATGATTCGCATATGTGTTCTGACTTTGTTGTAACATGCCTCTAGTGTTATCCTGATTCTGTGAATATGGGATTTCTCCCTTTGTTTTGCGGAGGAGGCGTCATCATTTGTTGCCTCTATCCTCACTAAGCATATTGTTTGTAGTTATTGCCCTAAGAGCTTATAAAGCTTGTGATCAGCAAGTCTTTGACTTTATGCCTCAAGTCATTTAATTCTATCAATATCGATGGGTTCTGCTCTCTTTTTGTGGGACATTTTCTAGTTGGCTATCCTTTAAACAGATCATTAGTTATAGCCGTGCGTTGTCGCTTCAAGCATGTACCTAGTGAAGTCATTTCACCTGAGACCACTATTTTGTGCGTTCCCAGAGCTAGCTGGTGTACCTCTGTTGTCGGTTATTTTTTAAAGTATTCTTTTATTTCCTTCTAGTGCAGCTTTGTGTATGGGGCAGTCACTTTCAGTTTCATTAAATCTCCAGCACCATTGACTTCTTGGTTATTTTTAAAGTTCATGTGGCCACTACTGGTGATGGTCTGAAATGTGGATTGACCCATTCAATTGATCTATCAATGGGTGCGTATTGTGTTGTGTGAATAGGTAGTCTAACTTTGAATGACCTATGAACTGTGGAGAAAAGGTGTATTCCTGGTGTTAGGTTGAGTGTACGCCAGATCTACAAGTTTCTAACTCTGTTAAAGCTTTTGAGATGCGTGCCAATTTTTTGTTTGAGGTGATTTGGATTGGGGTCTAGTGAGGTTGGAGAGCTACATTCAGGTCTCCACTACTAGAGAATACCTTCTGAGAATGTTTTCAATTTGTTTGATGGTCGGGCAACCCACAAATGCTGGTTCTTGTTGGGGCATAAACATTTGCGATGTATGTTTCGGCTCCTATGGTGCCTTTCACAAATAGGTATCTCCTTCTGGGTCTATAATCTCGGATTAAAGGTGAAGGATGTTTTTTATTAATGCCACTGCTCACTGCCCCTGGAGGCCTTTGTAAAGGGCTATGATACCACCATTGGTACTCTTTGTTGATAAATGTGGCATTTTCCCTTTTTGAAGGGGTTTCTGTAGCATCACTATGCTGGCTCTATATTTTTCAAAATTCTTAGAACTGGCTCCTCTTTTGTGGGGTACCCCAGGCCACGTACATTGTAGTTACTATATTTCAATCTGTCTTTGGGTTACGAGGAATACTACTGGTATGGGTTTGACCCTAGGAAAGGCTTGGTTGTGATATTCCCAGGATATTGGTTGGATGGGAAGGGAGGGGTAGTACGGTTAATGGGTGGGCTTTGCAGATTTAGCTATTCTCAATAGTGTTGTTGTTGCAGAGTGGTTTCTGCATAGTTTACTCTTGCTACATTAACCAAAAACTTATACAAACAAATATCAGATCTAAAAACAGAAACTGTGGGCCTTGCCATGTGGTGGAATTATGGCGAAGTGATGCCCAATGTGGGTGGCCTTCAATCTCCTCTCCATTGTAAGGAGAGAGACGGGGGGGGGAGGAGGTTCCAACCATCTAGAATGACCTTCTATTGGTCTCGTCTCGGCGCCCTCTGATCATGCCTGTACGGGCTTTGTCCATGTATTTTTGTCAAGGTTTTCTAACCCTAAACCTTATAGTTGCCAATTAGATTGCTATGGTTACATTATAACTGTGCTCTTAACATAACATGCACTTCATAAGTAGTGATAGCTATAGGGGTTATACAACAGTTTCTTACATTGATGAGTTATACAGACCCTTAAACAAAAACTTCAGCTGACATTTTCTCTTGTCGCCCCTTTGGCCATCTTGGTGAAAAATCATGTGTCCTCCTTCAGATTTGTTGTTTAGCTCTTCTCTGAGAGTTTCTCTCGCTTTTGGCGACTTGTGCTTCATTACTTGCGTTCCATTGTGGAGCTGCGGTAAGGTGGGAAGTCGCATGTCCTGGCAAATGTGAGCCATGATGGTATGTCTTCGGCGGTATACCTAGTGTAGCCAGGCTGCTTTAAGATCTCTGGCTTCCTGATCACTATTTGTTTCCCATCTTTAGTATAGCTAAGCCGAATGGATTATAGCCATCTGAACTGAAGATTAGCAGCCCTGAGCGCCTCAATAGGGCTTTAGCATTCTTCTTCTATTTCAGCGTTTGCCGGTGCAGGTCCTGGTACAGAGTAATCTGCGTGCTCTCATATCTATATCGTCGGCTTCTTTCCGCTCTCAATATGGCCGCGGCATCTCTCCTTTGGCGCTCTTCTCTTTTGCTTTGCTCTCAAAGCTCTGTGTATTCTTTCTATGTGTATTGTTCCAGCTCGCTCTTGGCCTAGGAGTTGGAGAACTATGTTCTTTAGCGACTGCGGGAAGTGCAGTCTCGACTGCGATTGTCCATGTCCTCTGCTCTGCTGAGGGCTTCATTTGTAGGTTTAGTAATTGCAAGGGAGTCTTGTACTTAAGCATATAAGTGTATCACTTCAGCCTGAGTGCTCTCTATTTGCTCCACTCGGTGTCCGCAAAGCTTTATGTTGTTTTAATTCACGCTAAGTCTTTAGCTATGGGGTTAGGGCTTGAAATAGGATCTTTTTGATAAACCCCCTCGAGGCTGGTGCAACAGTACCTTCATCTCCGTATCACAGAGTATTCCATCATGCTTTCGTCTGCATCTCTGTCAGTCTATCTCCATGCTTGCAGACGCTGTGTCCGGCGTCCGTGTCAATCTTGCACGCGCGGAGAAGGAAGATGAGCTTTTACGTTAAGTATTTCTGTCCCATCTACTTGCGTTTTCTTCGACTTTTGGCTCATATGCACGCTTACTTCTTGACTTCTCTGGGACTCTGTCTTTTTCTCTGCCTCTGTCCTTCGAGTTCCTGCCCATTTTTAGGGTGCTAGATATGCGCAGTTTTGGGCCCGACGACGACAGCGTTAGGAGACACAGGAACTATGGCATCCGCGATCGGCGGTCAAGCTCACTCGCTCCCTCCGCCCCCCGCCTCTCTATTCTCTACCTGAGAGAAATACAATATTTCATGTATAGGCAAGGATAGTAGCCCAATGGATAATGGAAAGGAGATCGATTAAGTAGCAATGGAGGTTGAAGAATGCCTGGTAGATCTATGACATTGAACGTATTTCTACATGAAAGAACAGGAAACATAAGCTGGGATGGGCAAAATTTCAATATTATTAAGGGACACAAGGCTGGTATGGAAGATACTGAGAGGAGATTTAGCTTACCAGTAAAACATCAGAATTTTTAAAGATAGCAAAGCACTGAAATAAAAAAAATAAGGGCCAAAGGAAGGGATTAGGGAATGGAGAAGAGGGTGATGCAGACATAGTGGATGCAAAGAAAAAATTCAAACATTCAGTCGTTAAGAGAAGAATAACGACTCTTGGGGAAACACAGTTTCTGCATTATTTATAGCTCAGCTCGCAGGCATATTGGGGAAGAAGAATATTTGATGGCTGGGGGAAACGACTCGACTCAAAAAAAATCAAAAAACAATTTATATCTTTTATGACAGATAGGAAAGGTGGACCCTACCTCAATAACTAAAACTGGCATAAAGGAAAGCAATCAGACCCACCAGATTAGACTAATGGGAGATGGGGCAAATTACTTACCACGGCCCATTGCGCGATCCGCGGCGCGTTCTCTCTGCATAGCTGCGCGTTCCTGCCTATTCGGGTCCGGGCCGGGATTTAAGAAGGCTAGTTCCTCCGCAGTCCATCCAGGTTGGCGCTGGCTGCTGAAGTCATCTCATCACCGCGCCGGAATGCACCACCTCTGACCAGGTGAAGGTAAGCGCTCCCCAAGCACCCACTTTTACTGTTTTTTAAATGATGAGGCGTTTCCGACTACGTCGGGTTTTTCGTTCGGGCCAGTTTGGCGCCCGCCCCTATTTCTGTCCCGCACAATCCTTCGTCCGATGCGCCAGACAATCGGTTAAATCATTGCGCCCAATCCGCGGGCAATTCCGGTAACGATCGGCGCAAATCGGAAATATTCGGGGTACACGTCGGGAAAACGCGAATCTTCGGGCCCTTAGTAAATGACCCCCAATGTCTTTCAAGGGAGAATATCAACAAAAATGGAAGGACGAAATCAGGACAGAACTGTCAAGTCAGGAGTAAGATCGGATCTTGAGGGGATGGAGAAGATACTCACAACAACTATATCCGAAAAACTGAGAGAAATGCAGTGGAAGATAGCATGGAGGGCTATTGGCTTTTATTGGAGCTTGACAATCATTCCAGAACAAATTTTTAGATTATAAGGCAGAATGCCCCAAATGTGCAAGGCCCAAAGCAAATCTTATACATGTTGCTCTGTCCTGTAATGCGGTTAAAAAAATTATGGAGGTCTGCAAACCATTCTTGAATATGTGTTAGGGGAAAAAGTTTGAAGCTGATGTATGGAGAAGCATCTTTCACAAGGGGAGACAAGGTTTGGGTAGGCGCAGAAAGATTGAATTGAGTAGATCTAATGAGGAATCTAATTCTGCTGGGCTGGCAGGGAATTGGTCTAATGAGGATGATTGTTTGTTTTTGTCCTTTTACACCACCCCCCCTCGTCCGTCATGCCTGCCTAACGCTATCCGTTCCCGCCGCATTCCACTGAGGTAAGAAAGGACAGTATGGTGACTAGGGGGCGGAGGTGTCATTCTGCCACCTTGTCTCTCCAACGTGCCATCTCTCTCTGCCCAACAACAACAACTTATTATTAGTAAAATATAATATAGAATCTTTTATAGTAGGGGCATAGTGGAGGTCGGTGGAGATAAGAGGGTTAAAGGAGGAAGTTAGGTCTCACAATGAGTTGCCATGGAAGGGGAGTAGGTGTAGTCCCTTGCATGTTTGGTCCGCTATGTGCTGCGCTGTTATTCCTGATGGGGTTCTCCACCGGTTAGCGTCCGCTCTGACCACGGGGGTTAGGGTCATGAGAGGGAGCCGCCCCCGTAGGAAAGAAGTCGCATCCAGTAGAGGACAGGGACGGGGTGATAGCTTGTACATCAACGAAACGCTAATCCCACTACGGTGCTATCAATTCTCTTTCTGCCTACCCAACCTTGTCTCCCGGTATTTGAAAGCATGCTTTCTCCATAACATCAGGCTGTCTTCCACTTTTTTCCCTACACAAAATAGTTCAAAAGGCACTGTGTTTTTGCAGAACGCCTCACAGACCCTCCATCCTTTTATTGTTTGTTTTTTTTTTTTTGTTTTTATTTTTTGTTTTTTTTTTTTTTTTTTTTTTTTTTTTAAACCGCCTTAATACAATACAGGACCAGAGCCAATGTATAAAAGATTTGCTTGTTGCTGCTTTTTTGGGGGGCCTTGCACATTTGGTGGTGGGGGGGTTTGGGGCATTCTGTTCTGCCTTGAACTAAAATTTGTTCTGGAATGATTTTCCAAACAAAAAAAATATACAAAATAATATCAAAAGCCCCCATAATAAAGCCCTCCACACTGGCTATCTTCCACTGCATTTCTCCTCAGTTTTTTTTGTTTTTTTTTTTTTTTTTTTTTTTCGGATATAGTTGTTTTGTGAGTAATCTTTTTCTTCAATCTTTCTCTTTCCAACTTTTCCATATCCTCCCCTCAAATCCTCTATCTTCTTACTTCCTGACTTTGACAGTTTGTCCTGATTTCGTCCTTCCATTTTGTGCTATTCGCCTTGAAAGACATTGGGGTCATTTACTAAGGGTCCCGATTCGCGGTTTCCCGACGTGTTTCCCCAATCTTTCCGATTTCGCCGATCTTACCTGAATGCCCGGGATTGTGGCGCACATGATCCGAGTTGTGCGCAATCGCCCGGATGCGCGCGACAGAAATCGGGGGCGTGGCCGACGAAACCCGACTTATGCGGAAAACCCCGCTTTAAAAACCGAAAAGGTTTGGCTTGGGGAGCGATACCTCACCTGGTCCGAGGTGTTGCATTCGGCGCGATGAGATACTTCAGCGGCAGCCGCGCCACTGGTGGACGGCGGAGGAACTGCCTTCTTTAAATCCCGGCGTACCGAATCCATAGTGCATATAACGCGCCGCTGGATCGCGAATGGTCCGGGTAAGTAATTGGCCCATTGTCTACTCTTGGGCTGATGCTTTCCTATGCCAGTTATTGAAGGGTCACCTTCTATCTGTCATAAAAGATATAATTGTTTTTGAGTCGTTCATCACCGCAGCCTCACAAATCTTCTTCTTCCCCAATATGCCTGCTAGCGTATATATATGCCGAAACTGTGTTTCCCCAAGATCGTATTCTTCTCTTAACTGACTGTTTTTGAATTTTTTCTCTTTGCTAGCCACTATGTTGGCATCCCCTCTTCCTCCCTTCCCCTAATCCATTCCTTTGGCCCTTCCCATTTTTTTATTTCCAGGCTTTGCTGATCTTTTAAAAATTCTGATGTTTCTACGGGTAAGGCAAATCTCCTCTTCAGTATCTTCCCTACAACCCTTGTGTCGCGCTTAATATATTTGAATTTCCCTCCCTCTTATGTTTCTGTTTCTTTATGTAGAAATACGTTCAATGTCATAGGTTACCAGGTCTTTCTTCAACCTCCCTGTCTACTAATATCTCCTTCCATTAATCCATTGGGCTACTATCCTTGCTATACATGAATATTGTATTCTCTCAGGTTAGGAATAGAGAGGCGGGGGGCGGAGCTTGACCGCGATCAGGATGGCCGCATAGTTCCTTGCTCCTAACGCTGCTCGTCTCGGGCCCAAACTGCGCATATCTACATATCTAGCACCCTAAAAATGGGCAGGAACTCGAAGGACAGAGGCAGAGAAGTAACAGAGACCCCAAAAGTCAAGAAAACGCAAGTAGATCTGGAGAAATACTTACGTAAAAAGCTCATCTCTCCTTCCCGCGCTGCCAAGATGGCGCCGGACACAGCGTCTGCAAGCATGAGAGATGAGAACTCAGATGCAGAAAGCATGATGGAATACTCTGATACCGGAGATGAAGGTACTGTAGCACCAGCCTCGAGGGGGTTTATCAAAAAGATCCTATTTCAAGCCCTTAACCCCATAGCTAAAGACTTAGCTGAAATTAAAACAGACATAAAGCATTTGGGGCACCGAGTGGAGCAAATAGAGAGCACTCAGGCTGAAGTGATACACTTTAATGCTAAAGTACAAGACTCCCTTGCAATTCACTACAACCTCATAAATGAAGCCCTCAGCAGAGCAGAGGACATGGAAAATCGCAGTCGCAGACCAATGAGGAACCATTAGGGAAAAAAAGGAAGTCAGGAAAAGAGGATTTAGGGTTTGGGGGAGGAGCGGGGTGGGAAAATATGGAGTAAGGGAGAGCTCTGCAACTGGCCTACAAGTAGGGCAGAAAGGGGCAATAGATAGGCGTAGGGGATAAAGATCACATCGTGGAATGTAGGGTCTAACATCACCGCGAATATGAAAGATTCTCTCTCATCTTCCAATAGCTGGAGATACGGTTATGCTCTGTGCAAGAGACTAGATATGAGCGAACACTAAAATGCTCGGGTACTCGTATTTCGAGACGACTTTCCCGATACTTAGAGTTCTCGTCTCGAATAACGAACCCCATTGAAGCTCAAATGGAGACATCGAGCATTTTCAGGGGACCCCAAGGCTCTTCCAGGGAGCTTGGCCAACACCTGGAATTCTCTCACAAAAGATGGAAACACCAACGGAAATGACAGGAACAGCAGGGGCAAGCATCATGGATGCTCTGAGCTGCCTAATCCAACCATTTATGCCAAAATTATGGGCCAACAGCTGCCATGACAGAGTGACTAGAATGAAGCTCGATAGCATCTAAAACATCCATATTGACCCTTACACTAAGGGACGCATGCAGAGGCGCGGCAGCAGCTAGAGAGTGGCATGGTGCGACATATCCCCCAATTGGCCTCATGCTTCAAAACCAGGGTGTCAGAGAGGAACCAAAGGAGGTGAGCAAGAACGCCTCAATAAATATCGGTACTGATAAAAGTTTTGCCAGTATATTTTGTGGATTACACAGCAGGGTGGGACAAAGTTAATCATTTGAAGCATGAAAACAACCCCAAATTCTGCCTGACAACAGCTCGTTTTGATAAGGGGACAGGTATGCTTACAGTTCATGCAGTCGCTGCATGGCTGCCATCTCCTTATCGAATACAGTTGAAATAATATATAACCCTCATCCAAAAGCTCTGTATAAGCTGCACCCCCTAACATCTCCCATCTCTTATCTCAGTCTATCGCCCAAACCCGTGCCTCTTAGATCCGCCAGTGATCTTAGATTAACCTCTAAATACCCTATGCGGACCTCCCACGCGCGTCTCCAAGACTTCTCTAGAGCTGCACCAATTCTATGGAATGCTTCTGCCCCCTACCGATCAGCTAATACCTCACCTCCAAAGTTCAAACGTGCTTACTTAAACCCATTTCTTTAGGCAAGCCTATAACCATCCATTAATGCATGAATTTTATTAAACTCTCTCCTAACCCGTCCTGTGTCGTCTCCCATCTGTTATCCAAGCAACCAACAGCACCAGCTTCCTCCTGCAGTCCCATTCACCTGGACCTGTACACATAAATGACGGCTGAGTGGTTAAAGCGACAGCAATTCCATTTATTAATTTTTTCTATTCCTAAGAATGAGGCTTGACACATTAAGATTCTTTTAACCTCGTGTTTTTACCTTCCATCATCTTCATAAACCGTACGCGCTGGCGAGCAGGACCTCACTCCTGTTTGTTCCATACAAATGTGTGCTCTGTTACATTTACATTTGTATTTGTTTCCTATGATTTGTAAAAGCAGCTACAGAATATGATGACGCTATATAAATAAAGATTTATATTTATTATTATTATGGAGGCAGGAACTAGTATAGTTCCAGGTGCTGCAATCTTGTTAGTTGGATCTTGGGATGAGCTGGCGCTCTGCAGCCGGCGAGCTTCGCCAATCCAAACCCTGTCTCTAGGCTACTTCCCCAACCAGCACTTTCTAAGAAACTATTTTATAAATCAAGTTAGGAGCGTTCTTATAGTTTAGGATATGGCGGTGAGGGGAATGTAAACAGATGCTCAAGAAGCGCTGAATAATATGCCCTAAATGGTAAAAAGTTTGCAAGTATACTTTTGTGGATTACCAGCAGGGGGGCGACAAAGTTTAACAACTTTGATGTGGAATGCCCTGTAATAGCCTCTTGGGCGGTGGTCCTTTTTATTATCGCCTACGCTCAGCATTTCACAACCGCCTGCTGTCCGCTTAGCGACGGCACTGCTGCTGTGCCTAGAGCTAAAAACCGCCACTGATGGCGCCCATGCCCACGAGGTAATTCGGAGGAAGGAGGAGTGGAGGAGGGGTGGGGTGGAGGAGTAAGTAGGGTCTTTGAGACCTGAACCGAGGTAGGCCCCGCAATTCTCTCTTCGGCGTATATTACCAATCCCCAGGGTTCAATACTCGTCCCACCTTCACCAAGTTAAGTGATTAGCTTTCTTATAAGTTGGATATGGCGGGTTGAGGGGAATGTAAACAGACTGCGCAAGAAGCGCACTGATTGCTTCATGGTAGCTTGCGCTTCTTCCCGCTGGCCACTAGCTTTCGCCAATCCAAGCCCTGTCTTCTAGGCTACTCTCCCAAACACACTCTTAAGACCTTTTTTGTATAAGATCCAAAGGATGGTAGTAGCGTTCTTATAAGTTTATGGATATATGCCGGTGATGGGAATGTAAACAGAAGCTGCGGTCAAGAATGCGCTGAAATCATAATCCCCTAAATGGTAAAGTTTGCAGGTATATTTTGTGGATAACACAGCATGTGGACGACAAAGTTAACACCTTTCATGTGGAATCCAGGAAAACAACCAAATTCTCTGCCTGACACCCTGCGTTTTTCATAAAGGACATGTTATGGAGGCATCTATATGGACGACTTTTGGGGTAGCAATGGAGACAACGTGTGGAGGCTGCGAATGGAGACAATTTAATTGTATAGTGCCTGTATTTTTCATCCCAAACATTTTTCAACCAGAGGGCAGTAGGGTGCCCTCCCAATTAAATGGATAGATTGAGTGCCTTGTAATGTGGCAGTTCACCCAAAAATTTTCAAACCAGAGGAGCAGGTAGGTGGCCCTCCAGTTAATGGAATAGATTGATGCCTGTAGTTGCAATTCCAAAATTTTTTTTTTAAAACAGAGGAACCGGGTATGTGGGCCCTACTCAGAAAAAATGGAATAGATGTGAGTGCCTTTATGTGGTCTCATCCCTCAAATTTTTCAACCATAGGATCAGGTAGGTGGCCCTCCAGTAAATGGAATAGATGAGTGCCCGTATGTTGCGTCCCATAAAATGTTTCCAAAACGCAGAGGAGCATGTAGGTGGCCCTGCAGTAAAATGGAATAGAGTGATTGCCTGTATGTGGGCAGTCCCAAAATTTTTCAACACCAGAGGAGCAGTAGGTATGCCCTCACAGTAAATGGAAATTCTATTGAGTGCCTGGGGTATGTGCAGTCCCAAAATGTTTCAAACCAGAGGACAGGTTTGGATGGCCCTGGCAGTTAAATGGAATAGTATTGAGTGCCTGTATGTGGGCAGTCCAAAAATTTTTTCAAACCAGAGGAGCAGGTATGTGGCCCTCCCGTAAAATGGAATAGATTGAGTGCCTGTAATGTGGCACTCACCAAAATTGTTTTCAACAGAGGGACCGGGTGGTGCCCTCCAGAAAACTAAATGCATGAGTACTATAGGCAAGAGCCACGTGTGGGGCCCTGTCCAAAATAGCCATTTTTCCTCGCTTACTGTACAAGAGGAAGGATAAGGAGGAAATGAGGAGAGGAGGAGTGGATCCATTATTCAGGTAGCTTCCTTCACTCTGGTGGAGATTGAAATTCTGAGAAATCCAGCCTTTATTCTTTTAAAAGCGTCAATCCGTGTTTTCATCGCTTGTCAGACGACAGGCGTGTACGCTTATCGGTGATTTATCCACCAGCTGCACTGAAAACCCCTCGGACAAGAGCCTAGCGGCAGGGCAGTGCAAGAACCTCCAAGGACTTACCAAAGCTCCAGTTTCGTGCCACATGTCCAGTCTTTGAACCCATGTATTTGTAGGGACATTGTGATCATTTAGGACAATGTGGTATGGTCGCTACGTACTCCCTCACCATCTTTTCTGTAAAGCAGCCCTAACTCTGCCGAAACTGGGGACAGGTGACAGATGTCTTGCTGGGGTGACAAATGAAGCTGGCAAAGCCTTTAAAGCGTACCCTGCCAGTGCTGGCAAAGCTGCCTGCTACGCCTACTCTCCCTCTCTACTTGTCCCGCAGAACTACTCACTCTGCCCGCTAGCACTGTTCCGAAGGAATACTGTTTTCAGCTTGTCACCAGGCCTGCTGTATTTCATAAATGCATTCTACACGGTCCTTTCCTCTGCAGGGATGAGATTGGGAAGATTTGCTTGTCAGTTGGCCCAGGAGAGTGACACACCAGTAATCGGTGCTGGAATAATCTTTGAACGCGAGGGTCACGGGAGTAGTCGCCAGAGCATGAAATCTGCCATATGCGCATAGTACCAACGCGTAATAATTCACTACCCCTCACTGGCCTGACGTCCAATTTCCTCCTCCCCTCCAACCTCCTCCAACTCCTGTTCTTCTTTCTGCCATAAATGAAGTAGGACTCTGACCAGTGAGGACTCAACAATGGTCCCCTCTTTGTCTCGCCAGCATTCCTCCTCCTCCTTCCTCCTCATCCTCCTCACTCCACTTTCCTCCCGTATGCGCTGATAACAGACCTGAGGGTGCTTGCTATCAACAAGGGAATATTCTTCCTCTGTCTCTTGTGACAGCGCAAAGCTTTTACCGACTTCAATCATGCTGACCGAAGTTTTTCAACAGGGACCAATCAGCGGGATGGTGAGGCTGATGATGGCTGGCATCGCCACTGACCATCTGTGTTGCACTCTCCAAAGTTACTCAGCCCTGACAGATATCAGACTCCACGTCCACCTCCTCATTTGTAGCTTGAGTGAAGCTGACTGACCTGACTACCATTTCTGGTGGAAGTGCCATCTGGCAGTCTACACAATCGCTCTTCGCTGCTGGTAAACTCTGGATAAACATGGTCGTGTTGAATTCAACCGTCGTGGGCACGTCGCACAACAGGTCGGTGATGCGTGCAGTTGAGGCGGCCGCTGCGCTGTCCCCTGAGAGTGTCAGCATCTGGGCTGGACTTCCTGAATCGCACAGATGCGGCGCACCATTCGGGAGCAAATCAGACAGATTGGTGTATTCTTGAGGAAACGCTGAACTATCAGATCTAACACATGGGCCCAGGCTGGCACATGATGGTCAGTCGCGAGTTGCAGACCGCCACCGTATAGGATTACTGAGCCGTGTACCACACACAACCATTCCCGGCTGAGTCAGCGTGCCAGCCACAGATCAGTCTGCGCCTGATGCCCTGTAATAGCATCTGGGCGTGTGTGCCTTCTTGTCGCCTAGGCTCAGCAGTTTGAGCACCGCCTGCTGTCGGCTTATCCGACGGCACTGTGCTGTGCCTAGACTAAAACCCTGCTGATGGCACCGTGCCCCCGGATGGTATTCGGAGGAGGAAGTGGAGGAGGGGTGGGAGGAGGGAGGAGGCATAGTAGGCTAAACCATCCTGGACCGGAGTTGCCCCGCATCCTCGCGTCGTTCAGTATAGAGCAGGCCACCGCAGGGTCCAGACTCGTCCCAGCCTTCCACCAAATTAAACCCAATGTGCCGTCTCGATATATAGTGGCCTGCCCGGCAGCACTCGTGCCACGTGTCCGTGGTCAGTTGACCTTGTCAAGAACGAGGAACGTGCGTTGGTCAGGGCACCGGAGAGTTGTCTGAACGTCTGTGCATCAGGGCTTGGACGCACATCGGGGAAAGTAGTGCGGCTGGGGACCGAATACCGAGGGCGGGCCGCCGCCATGAGGTTGCGAAAGCCTCGGTCTCTACTAGCCTTAGGGCAGCATCCTCCAGGCTAACAATCTGGAGATGTGCACATTAAGGGCTTTGGTGCGTGCGGGTGGGTTGCACTATATTTGCTTTTCCCCGCTCCAGCCGTCTGGGGTAGGCGATACTGAAACGCTGGGGATGCTGTGGAGGTCTTGGAGGCGACGATAGGGGTTTTTGTGGCGGTCCTGGGCAGGGGTCTGACTAGCATCTGACACATGGGAAGGAGCAGTGGTGGTTCACGGACCTGGTCCAGTTGAAGAACAGGGCTTGTTGCCACTGAGTTGGGGTGTTTAGCATTCATATGCCTGCGCATTACTGGTGGTAGTTAAGCTAGTAGTGGTGGAACCCTTCTGACCTGTTTGGCAAATGTTGCCAAACGCACAGCAGTTCCCGTCGGTCATCCGTGTTTGTCGCTTAAAGAACTCCAGACTTCTGAAGATCTAATGTCCCTCAGCCAGCAAGAGCCCTCGCCACGTATGCTTCACTAGTTGTGAACACCTTTGGCGCTTGTGCAAACCAAACCAGCTCTGTCCTGGGCCCTGCCTCTCTCCGTCTGTGCCCACACCACTGTGCCTTACTTCCACCACCACTCACTCTGGCCTCTTTCAACCTGTTCTGGTCGGGACTCGTCCCTCCTCCGTCTCGAGCACTATGTCTGTTTTCACCCGCCTCATACACCCATAACCCGCTTGGGTCTGTCACCTTAAACGGCCCTCTCAGCCTTCCCGATCCCCTCAGTCCTGCTTCCTCCCTCCCTCTTCCCTCCCCCCCTCCTGTGGACTTCCTGTTCTGCCCTGGACCACGCAACTTCCAACTTCTCGCCACTTGTCATGACAACCGTGGTCTCCTTCTCCTAATCGTTTCGGAACAACCTCTTTATATACAAAAACCAAATTACAAACATACTCCCAACTATCCACTCACGAGATTCCCCTAACATCAAGAATGTCATCAATCAACCACACACCACACTGTGACTGGTTGGAAAACCTGACTGGGCAAATAGCGGAAATGCTCAGCAGCAACCGGACAAGATGGTTTGATGGAGGACTAGTGGGAAGTGTCCAGAAACAGTTCCTCGACCGCAGAGTATGGTGTGCCAGTTCAAAATCGCAAATGAAAATGAATGAAATGCCAAATTTTTTCCTGGGAGAGAAGTAGATAAAGCCTCATACTGAGAGTCAAAATGGGGCAAAAGGGGGGTTTATTGTTGTTGCCTGCTTTGTTGTCTTTTCTTATTTTCGTGGAGCTTGAGGAGTTAGGCATTTTACGGTGCCAACATGAATCGTTGCGACTACTGGTGAAGACTGACTTGGTTGGTGTGGACAATTGCTCGAATGCAATTGTCAGCAATCCTACTCAAAATCCCACGACATTACACCCATTTCATCACCTGTTCGCAAAAACTGTTCTTGCTGTTTGTTCTGTTTCTGGTTCTGCGGTCATGCTTCTATGTTCGCAACTGTTCTAACATGTTATGTTCGCACTGTGTCTTGTTCTGTTCTGTTCCTGTTCTGCTGTGCTGCTTTCGCACACCGTATCAACCACACGCCTTTTCGCACACTGTTCTGGTTCTTTCTGGCTGTGGGGTCTGAGTTCTGTTTCTGCTTCTGTCACTGTTCTGTGCTGTTCTGTTCTGTTCTTCTTTCTGTTGAGGGGGGATTCTTTCGTTATCGTTGTCCATCCATCACACCTTTCTGGTCTCCCCAGCCCCCTACCACTATTCCCCTTCTTCAGACAAACTTCAGACATGAACCTAGAATGTAGCTCCTCCCTCTGCTTCTGCGGCGTTCCCTTCCCCTGCTCCCTCATGGAGCATGTGGTGTCCTCACATCACCCCTGCCAGGACCCACAACAACGGGACAATACACGGTGTACAAACGGTCCTCTTGTACCGCCGTTCATTATTTGGACGGACTTCCCGCACGTCCCCGCCCTCCGTCTTTCTGTTTGCCCCAGTCGTTTTCGTTATCTGTCCCAGCGCCCAAGAGCGCGGGCCCACCCCTGGTTCACGCACCTACCCCAGGTGAGGTTCCGTCAATCAATACTCTAAATCGGTGGTTGTCGTGGCGACAAAGGGAAAACGCCGGCCAGGGGCATGTCGTCCTTCAGTACCGTGGGGAGTTCGCTTCCCCTCAGAACTCATTGGCTATGTCCCCAATTCCCTCTGGCTGCGTTTTCCTCTCCCGTGACGCGTCCACGGGTCATGCCGTCCCCCTCAAGATAAAATACTAAATAAAGACCCTAATCCCTCGTTTTTAAAAACAATTTTTACAATGTGAGAGTCTAAAACTTTTTTTTTTACCTTTTTTTTTTTTTTTTTGTTTTTTTTGTTTTTTTTTGTTTTTTTTTTTTTTTTTTTTTTTTTTTTTTTGTTGTTTTTTCTTAGTTTTGCTTGTTTATTTTTTTTTTTTTTTTTTTGTGTTTTTTTTTTTTTTTTTTGTTTTGTTTTTTTTTTTTTTTTTTTTTTATCTTTTTTTTTTTTGCGCTTTTTCCCCCCCCCCCCTGCTCTCCCCTCTTGCTCTGAGTTCCCCCCTCCTTGCTCTGCCTTATCTTTTTGTTACCTCTTTCTTTCTCGCCCCGTCTCCCCGCCCGCCCCCCTCCTCCGTTACTGGACCTATGGGTCATGCCAATGGAATGAGACACTGAGTTAGTAGTGCCAATTGAAATCCAAAAACCCCTACTAAATTTTCCATTTTTTCCCTTTTTTCTTTCCCACTTCGGTCTTTGCTAATGGAATATGTGCGTCACTAATAAGCTTGCTAGAACACCAGCGGGGGTATCGCAGTCTCAGATCTAACTCTACAAATTGCTTTTCTCATGAATTTTGTCTAGTAGCAGGAGTCCAAACACCACACACACAGATGCAAACTGCAGAAAGTACGACCACCAGCAGATCAATCAAAATCAACCAACCACCAGAAATCCAATATTAGACGACGCTACTGTAGGACGTAATAAGTCTTTGTATTCTCCTATAATGGCTCATTTATGCTAGCCAAGTATCATAAGCAACACAAACAAACTACTATTGCCATATGGAGATGACACGAGTTAGTGCCTAAAATTGAAAATCCAACCCCTACTAATTTTCCCACGTTCGTGGGCTTTGCTAGTATGGTGCGTCACTAAGCGCAGACACAGCGGTCGCAAGTTCACTCCAATATGCTCAGAACATGGCTGCAGACATGCACTGCCGAAAGTACGCCACACAGATCAACCACGAAACTCAATATAGTAACGCTACTGTAGGCGGAAGTAAGCTCTTTGTATTCTCCTATGGCATTTTCTAGCCAATATCAAAGCACAACTACTATGCCAGAGAGAATGAACTGAGTTAGTTCCTAATTGAAATCCACCCCTACTAAATTTTCCCACTTCGGTCTTTGGCTATGGATTGTGCGTCCTAAGCGCAAAACCAGCGCGGTTCGCAACTCACTACAACATTGCATCATATTGGCTAGTACATGCATCTGCAGAAGTACAGCCACCAGCAGAATCAACCAGAAATAAATAATAATAGAACGTACTAGTGCGTAAGTAACTCTTTGTATCTCCTATAGGCTATTGTTCTAGCTCAGTATCAGCACACTACTATGCCAGATGAGATGACTTGAGTTATGCCTAATTGAAATCCAACCCCTATAATTTTCACACGTCGGTCTTTGCTAGGATATGGTGCACTAAGATCTAAACACAACGGTAGCAAGTCCCCCTGCTCAATTCCTCACAAAATGGTACTAATGCCAAATATAAAAACAAAAAGTAGACACGTTAATGTAGCCCTAAGAAGGGTGTGGGTTACCTTTGAGAATCACTCCTGCCTAACAGTAAGCGTAATAGAACACCCTAACGCTTTCCCTGACCAGCAGCAGCTCTCTCCCTAGCGGTCCGTCCACCGCACAGAAGACGAGCAGCGCGGCAGCGGCTAGTCTATCCCAGGTCACCTATCTGCCAGCAACCACTGCTATCGACGTGTAAGGTACCACGTCATGCTGGGTGGAGTGCAGAGTCTCCTGGCTGTGATTGGCTCTGTTTCTGGCCGCCAAAAAGCAAAACGGCGGGAGCTGCCATTTTCTCGAGCGTCGAAAGTATTCGTCCGAGCACGCAGCAGTTTCGAGTACCCATGCTCGACGAGCATCAAGCTCGACGCTTGATCTCGGTCGGCATTAGGGTACTCGAAACTCTGTTCGTCTCATCTCTACAAGAGACCTTTCTTAATGAGAGAGAGATAGGAAAATTAGGAAGAGCCTGGTCGGCAACTGGCTGCGTACACAGAAAACTACAGAGGGAGGAACAGATGTGAGGAGGAAATGGATAGTTGTTTTTTGGCAGACCTGTAGGTCCAATCCCTATCTAGGGAGCAACAAGAATACTTTCAGCCCCAATATTTATAGAGAAGAAATAGCCGATATTATCAATAAAAATCCCCACGATAAAGCTCGATTCACTCCGAATATAATAAACGGTAGCCCAACGAATTATCGAAATAGTTAACACAAAAGGGTTTTTATAATACATGTTTATCGAAGGGAATACCTATGACAGGAACATTTTCAGGTAATACCAAAGGAGAAGGCGATAAATAGACCCTGCATCTTTCAGGCCAATCTCCCCTAATTAATGTCGACACAAATTTTTTCCCGAATTCTAGCAAATAGGTTGGCGATTTAACGCCTAATAAATTCATACCTCTCAAAATGGATTGTGAAGAGGAGTGGGGTCAAAATGTACGTACGGTAATGGCGGCACTAGACTGGGCCAGGGCAAGGCACCGACAGGACATGCGGCAATTGAATCAGTTGATGCCAAAAAAGCATTTAACAGTGTGGCCTTGCCCTGGCTCAAAAAGTGTATGAGGAAGATGGGGATAGATGGGTTATTCTTCAAAGCTATTGACACAATGTATTGGGAACCACAGGCACAGGTGGTTACACAGGGCAGATTTGACAGAGATTTAAGTAGATAGAGGCACCACCAGGTGCCCACTTTCCCTTTGTTGTTTAATCTTATAATCGAACCACTAGCAGAAAGATACACCAGAGGATATTTACCAGGGGATAGGTTTGGGAAAAAGGCACTTGAGAATGATCTCATTTGCAAATGATTTAGTCTTATATTTAAACAATGTGGAAAGGGAATTACAAGGTGTATTAGCCTTTTTAAGGATTATGAAAAGATTCGGGTATAAGGTGAACCGCACAAGACACAAATTTTACTTTAGATAAAAAAGCAGACACAAAATAAAATCAGCAATGGGGATTAAATATAAAAGATAAATTTAAATATTTGATTTGGTTGGGTAGAGATACACAAGATGTACCCACTTATTATACCCCCCTAGTGGAGGGATTGCCTGAGACATCATGAAATGGAGGAACTCCCCCTGTCATTATTCGCAAGGAAAAATTTGATAAAAATGGTGATCGTCCTGGAGTGATGCAGTATCTTCCCCTTTAATGAAACATGATGACATAAGGAGATAAACAGTCTCTTTCAGAAATTCTTATGGAAGGGAAAAAAGTGAGGGTGGCAATGTTGAATATACAAAAACCACGTGCACTGGGGGCCTCTCTATTCTTGTTTTAAAACAGTTTGTTATTGAGTACAATGCGGAACATACATAATACCTCATGCTTTGTTGTACATTTTTCACTTTTTAGCTATACATTCAATGGCGTTTTGTATGCCTAGCAAAATATACATGTACATTTAGAAGTGGATTAACAATGTTTAACACTTATAGGCTGTTTGATGCATCTCCCTGTAAATTGCCTTATATTAACTCCGATATGTACAGAATTCTACTTGGTTTTGTCTTACTTCTGTTGTTCTGCATTTTTTCTTTAACATGTTGATTATTTAACACATACGACTTAACCAAAAAACTTGTAGCAAGAGTAGTCAGGCTGATTACTTCATTGCATTTCAGGTGGGTTGGGTGGGGTCCTGCAATAGGAATGAGTGGTGAGGGAAGAGAAGGGGGAAGGGGGGGAGAGGGATTAGATCACTGATATTGTTGATGAAGTTTACCATGGGTGCCATCTTTATAAATTTGGTGCGAGTCCCCTCTCCCAATGGGCTAGTTCTTCAACCTATATATACTTGAACCGTATCTTTCCATTGGAGAGGGTTGGTACTTGGTTTGTCTTCCAGAAACGTGGTATTAAGAGTTTAGCTACTGTCAATAGTGTGGTTTGCAAATCATTTTGCGGAGGGCAAATTCCGTTGTGGGTTTCCCTAAAAGTATCACGCTAGGTTGACGTGGACGGTCTGCCACCCATTTTGTCTATCTCATCTAAGACCTCCCTCCAGAACCTTGGATGTCTCTGCAGGACCACCAGATATGTGTCATATTTCCTATATCTTTGTCGCATCTCCAACATTTTTCTGATACATTCTTAAACACTTTGTGTAGCCATTGCGGCGTTTTGTACCACCTAGTGATTATTTTATATGAATTTCCTTAATTCTTATACAGGGGGAGAAGCCGTTGAGGCTTCAGGATCTGTTTGCACTCCTCATCTGAGAACTTTTCTTGTAATTCGTCTTCCATTGTTGGATTAGTTGTTTTGGCAAAGCTTGTAGTGTGGGTATTCATTGTAGATTTCTGCTACTAGCCTTTATGTAGGGGGTCTCTGGAGGCTACTTTTTCAACCATGAGTTATCTGAGTTATTAGATCTATTTGATAAGAATTTAGTACTCACTGTTGTGAATCTGTAATTTGTAGGAAGTTTGTAAGTCTGAGACCTGTTTTCCTCATCAGATAATTGCGTTTGTTTGATCCTGTTTTCAAAGAATTTTGCGATCGATATGTGTTTCAGGCGGTTCCAAAATGGTGTGTCTCTTTCTTGGGATAGACTAGTTGGGCAGCAAATGAGTGGCACCATTGGATAGTTGCTAGAATGAATTGGGGTTAATGCTTTCATATCTCTGAGTACTTGCATTAATCCCTTATGCAAGATACTATTAACTTACTTGGGGTGTTATTGGCTGTATTCCCCATAATGTAGCTCTATTTTCTAATGCGTCAGTATGTTTTCCATTTCCGTGTATAGCTGTGGTTTGGTGACTGGGTAATTAGCAGCCATCTGGCTAGTTGGCATGCTTGATTTATAAGTCCTCGGGTCAGGCAAGCTATGCCGCCTCTTAGCGGTTTTTGGAATAATAATTGGCCCTATTTTCTCGGTTTCTTTTTTTTTTCCACAAGAATTGTGATGTTTATCTTATTAAGTTTTATGAAAAAAGATTTGGGCAACCAGATTGGTGCTATTTGTAAGAGGTATAGTAATTTGGGCATAATATAAGTTGGAGGAGGTTTTCCTTCCCCACCATGACATAGTTTCATAGTTATACGGTGAAAAAAGACACTTGTCCATCAAGTTCACCAGGTAAGGGAAGGGATTGGCTGAGGAAGGGATTTAGGGGAACAATTCTATATAACTAACCATCATGTTATTTAGGTGTAAAAAGGCATCTAGACCCTTCTTAAGGCTCTCTCTGCTGTCCCTGCTGTGACCAGCGCCTGAGGCAGGCTATTCCACAGAGTTCAGTTCTCATAGTAAAAAAGCCTGTCGCCTCCGTGATCAAACCTTGTTTTCTCCAGACGGAGACAGTGCCCCCTCGTCTTTTGATTTGATCTAATCTGAAACAAACTTACACCCATATTTTTTGGTGAAATGGGTTTCAGTTCGGCTAGTTGTTTGTGTATATTTGTAAGTAAAGGATATAGTTAAGTTGGTATATACTCTGGGGATCTGCTGGGAGTTGTTATTCCAATATTTAATCTTTCTGTGGCCATAAATGGTGAGTTTTGTTGTAGCAGCCTGGCTTTTCTCGGTTAAGTGTTATGTTTAAAATCTCTGACTTCGAGAAATTCACTTTGAAATTCGAGAGTTTTCCAAATTCAGAGATAGCTGAGTGATCACTGGCAATGAGGCGGGTTGATTGGTCGTTAAATCAGCAGAACGTCGGCAAATGCTGCCGTTTTGTGAGTGTAATCTCCTATTGTTAGACCCTCTATCTCAGTGTCATCCTTATCTTTCTTATGAGAGGTCTCCATGACCATGATAAATAGGGAAGGGGACAATGGGCAACCCTGCCTGGTCCCATTTCTTATCGAGAACGGGGCGACAGGAGCCCTTGACCCTCACTCTCGCATTTGGTGCCCTGTAAGTGGTTATGAATAGCATGTCTGAATGCTGGTGGAATGCCAAATTTCTAAAGTGCGTGTAAGTATGTCCATTGACCCTGTCGAAGGCCTTTCCGGCATCTGTGCCGAAGTAACCAATGGCAGTTTTGTGCGTCAATAAGCCTAGTCTACAGGTATTATCTCTTCCCTGTCTCTTGCACAAATCCGGTTTGCTCTTTACCTATAATGTTGGTAAGAGTGGATTTAATAGTGCCGCCATGGCTTTGCCCACCATTTAAGGTCGCAGTTGGGAGGGATATAGGGCGATAATTACTGCAGACTTCTGGGTTTTTACTTCTTTAGGTATTACTGTTAATGTGCTTCTTGTGCTTGTTTGGACAAGTGTCCCCCTTTAGTAAAAAGTTGCATACGTTTGTAAGTGCGGTAGTAGAAATAGTTTGAACACTTTTGTAATATGAAATGGGAGTCCATCTGGACCAGGACTTTTGCCTGAGCATGTTAAAAGAATTTTATCTAATTCTTGTCGAAAAGTGGTGAAATTAGAGTGTCTGCTTCTTCTGCGGATATGTGGTATGTGACTAGTCACGGAGAAACTCTTCTAATTTATGTTGCCATTCTTCTGGGGTAGGTACATCTATGTTGGGAATATTATATAAGCTCTCATAGAATTTTGAATGATTTCGCATATGTGTTCTGACTTTGTGTAACATGCCTCTAGTGTTATCCTGAATTCTGTGAATATGGGATTTCTCCCTTTGTTTGCGGAGGAGGCGGTCATCATTTGTTGCCTCTATCTCACTAGCATATTGTTTGTAGTTATTGCCCTAAGAGCTTTAAAGCTTGTGTATTCAGCAAGTCTTTGACTTATGCCTCAAGTCATTTAATTCTATCAATATCGATGGGTTCTGCTCTCTTTTTGTGGGACATTTCTAGTTGGGCTATCCTATTAAACAGATCATTAGTTTAGCAGTGCGTTGTCGCTTCAAGAATGTACCTAGTGAAGTCATTTCACCTGAGACCACTATTTGTGCGTTCCCATAGCTAGCTGGTGTACCTCTGTTGTCGGTTATTTTTTAAAGTATTCTTTTATTTTCCTTCTAGTGCAGCTTTGTGTATGGGGTCAGCACTTTGCAGTTTCATTAAATCTCCAGCACCATTGACTTCTTGGTATTTTTAAAGTTATGTGGCCACTACTGGTGATGGTCTGAAATGTGGTTGACCCAATTTCAATTGATCTATCAATGGGTGCGTATTGTGTTTTGTGTGAATAGGTAGTCTAACTGTGATATGACCTATGAACTGTGGAGAAAAGGTGTATTCCTTGGTGTTAGGTTGAGTGTACGCCAGATATCTACAAGTTTCTAACTCTGTTAAAGCTTTTGAGATGCGTGCCAATTTTTTGTTTGAGGTGATTTTGGATTGGTGGGTCTATGAGGTTGGAGAGCTACATTCAGGTCTCCACCTACTAGAGAATACCTTCTGAGAATGTTTTCAATTTGTTGATGGTTGGGCAACCCACAAATGCTGGTTCTTGTTGGGGGCATAAAATTTGCGATGTAATGTTTCGGCTCCTATGGTGCCTTTCACAAATAGGTATCTCCTTCTGGGTCTATAATCTCGGATTAAAGGTGAAGGATGTTTTTTATTAATGCCACTGCTCACTGCCCCTGGAGGCTTTGTAAATGGGCTATGATACCACCATTGGTACTCTTTGTTGATAAATGTGGCATTTTCCCTTTTTGAAGTGGGTTTCTTGTAGCATCACTATGCTGGCTCTATATTTTTTCAAAATTCTTAGAACTGGCTCCTCTTTTGTGGGGTACCCCAGGCCACGTACATTGTAGTTACTATATTTAAATCTGTCTTTGGGTTACGAGGAATACTATGGTATGGGTTTGACCCTAGGAAAGGCTTGGTTGTGATATTCCCAGGATATTGGTTGGATGGGAAGGGAGGGGTAGTACTGGTTAATGGGGTGTGGCTTGCAGATTTAGCTATTCTCAATAGTGTTGTTGTTGCAGAGTGGTTTCTGCATAGTTTTACTCTTGCTACATTAACCAAAAACTTATACAAACAAATATACAGATCTAAACAGAAACTGTGGGCCTTGCCATGTGTGTGGAATTATGGCGAAGTGATGCCCAAGTGGGTGGCCTCAATCTCCTCTCCATTGTAAGGAGAGAACGGGGGGGGGAAGGAGGTTCCACCATCTAGAATGACCTTCTATTGGTCTCGTCTCGGCGCCCTACTGATCATGCCTGTACGGGCTTTGTCCATGTATTTTTGTCAAGGTTTTCTAACCCTAAACCCTTATAGTTGCCAATTAGATTGCTTATGGTTACATTATAACTGTGCTCTTAACATAACATGCACTTCATAAGTAGTGATAGCTATAGGGGTTATACAACAGTTTCTACATTGATGAGTTATACAATACCCTTAAACAAAAACTTCAGCTGACAGTTTTCTCTTGTCGCCCCTTTGCCATCTTGGTGAAAAATCAATGTGTCCTCCTTCAGATTTGTGTTTAGCTTCTTCTCTGAGAGTTTTCTCGCTTTTGGCGACTTGTGCTTCATTACTGCGTTCCATTGTGGAGCTGCGGTAAGGTGGGAAGTCGCAGTCCTGGCAAATGTGTAGCCATGATGGTATGTCTATCGGCGGTATACCTAGTGTAGCCAGGCTGCTTTAAGATCCTCTGGCTTCCTGATCACTATTTGTTTTCCCATCTTTAGTATAGCTAAGCCGAATGGATTATAGCCATCTGAACTGAAGATTAGCAGCCCTGAGCGCCTCAATATGGCTTTAGCATTCTTCTTCTATTTCAGCGTTGCCGGTGCTAGGTCCTGGTTACAGAGTAATCTGCGTGCTCTCATATCTAATATCGTCGGCTTCCTTCCCGCTCTCAATATGGCCGCGGCATCTCTCCTTTGGCGCTCTTCTCTTTTGCTTTGCTCTCAAAGCTCTGTGTATTCTTTCTATGTGTATTTGTTCAGCTCGCTCTTGGCCTAGGAGTTGGGAGAATATTCTTTAGCGACTGCGGAAGTGCAGTCTGCGACTGCGATTGTCATGTCCTCTGCTCTGCTGAGGGCTTCATTTTGAGGTTGTAGTGAATTGCAAGGGAGTCTTGTATCTTTAAGCATTAAAGTGTATCACTTCAGCCTGAGTGCTCTCTATTTGCTCCACTCGGTGTCCCAAAGCTTTATGTCTGTTTTATTCACAGCTAAGTCTTTAGCTATGGGGTTAGGGCTTGAAATAGGATCTTTTTGATAAACCCCCCTCGAGGCTGGTGCAACAGTACCTTCATCTCCGTATCAGAGTATTCCATCATGCTTATTCTGATCTGCATTCTCTGTATTTCCATCTCCATGCTTGCAGACGCTGTGTCCGGCGCCGTGTCGCATCTTGCACGCGCGGTGAAGGAAGATGAGCTTTTAACGTAAAGTATTTCTCGTCCCAATCTACTTGCGTTTTCTCGACTTTTGGGTTTATATGCACGCTTACTTCTTGACTTCTCTGGGACTCTGTCTTTTTCTCTGCCTCTGTCCTTCGAGTTCCTGCCCATTTTTAGGGTGCTAGATATGCGCAGTTTTGGGCCCGACGACGACAGCGTTAGGAGACACAGGAACTATGGCATCCGCGATCGGCGGTCAAGCTCACTCGCTCCCTCCGCCCCCCGCCTCTCTATTCTCTACCTGAGAGAAATACAATATTTCATGTATAAGCAAGGATAGTAGCCCAATGGATAATGGAAAGGAGATCATTAAGTAGCAATGGAGGTTGAAGAACGCCTGGTAGATCTATGACATTGAACGTATTTCTACATGAAAGAACAGGAAACATAAGCTGGGATGGGCAAAATTTCAATATTATTAAGGGACACAAGGGTGGTATGGAAGATACTGAGAGGAGATTTAGCTTACCAGTAAAACATCAGAATTTTTAAAGATAGCAAAGCACTGAAATAAAAAAAATAAGGGCCAAAGGAAGGGATTAGGGAATGGAGAAGAGGGTGATGCAGACATAGTGGATGCAAAGAAAAAATTCAAACATTCAGTCGTTAAGAGAAGAATAACGATCTTGGGGAAACACAGTTTCTGCATTATTTATAGCTCAGCTCGCAGGCATATTGGGGAAGAAGAATATTTGATGGCTGGGGGAAACGACTCGACTCAAAAAAAATCAAAAAACAATTTATATCTTTTATGACAGATAGGAAAGGTGGACCCTACCTCAATAACTAAAACTGGCATAAAGGAAAGCAATCAGACCCACCAGATTAGACTAATGGGAGATGGGGCAAATTACTTACCACGGCCCATTGCGCGATCCGCGGCGCGTTCTCTCTGCATAGCTGCGCGTTCCTGCCTATTCGGGTCCGGGCCGGGATTTAAGAAGGCTAGTTCCTCCGCGTCCAACCAGGTTGGCGCTGGCTGCTGAAGTCATCTCATCACCGCGCCGGAATGCACCACCTCTGACCAGGTGAAGGTAAGCGCTCCCCAAGCACCCACTTTTTCTGTTTTTTAAATGATGAGGCGTTTCCGACTACGTCGGGTTTTACGTTCGGGCCAGTTTGGCGCCCGCCCCTATTTCTGTCCCGCACAATCCTTCATCCGATGCGCCACACAATCGGTTAAATCATTGCGCCCAATCCGCGGGCAATTCAGGTAACGATCGGCGCAAATCGGAAATATTCGGGGTACACGTCGGGAAAACGCGAATCTTCGGGCCCTTAGTAAATGACCCCCAATGTCTTTCAAGGGAGAATATCAACAAAAATGGAAGGACGAAATCAGGACAGAACTGTCAAGTCAGGAGTAAGATCCGGATCTTGAGGGGATGGAGAAGATACTCACAACAACTATATCCGAAAAACTGAGAGAAATGCAGTGGAAGATAGCATGGAGGGCTATTGGCTTTTATTGGAGCTTGACAATCATTCCAGAACAAATTTTTAGATTATAAGGCAGAATGCCCCAAATGTGCAAGGCCCAAAGCAAATCTTATACATGTTGCTCTGTCCTGTAATGCGGTTAAAAAAATTATGGAGGTCTGCAAACCATTCTTGAATATGTGTTAGGGGAAAAAGTTTGAAGCTGATGTATGGAGAAGCATCTTTCACTAAGGGGAAGACAAGGTTTTGCGGTAGGCTCAGAAAGATGCAATTGAGTAATCTAATGAGGAATCTAATTCTGCTGGGCTGGCAGGGAATTGGTCTAATGAGGATGATTGTTTGTTTTTGTCCTTTTACACCACCCCCCCTCGTCCGTCATGCCTGCCTAACGCTATCCGTTCCCGCCGCATTCCACTGAGGTAAGAAAGGACAGTATGGTGACTAGGGGGCGGAGGTGTCATTCTGCCACCTTGTCTCTCCAACGTGCCATCTCTCTCTGCCCAACAACAACAACTTATTATTAGTAAAATATAATATAGAATCTTTTATAGTAGGGGCATAGTGGAGGTCGGTGGAGATAAGAGGGTTAAAGGAGGAAGTTAGGTCTCACAATGAGTTGCCATGGAAGGGGAGTAGGTGTAGTCCCTTGCATGTTTGGTCCGCTATGTGCTGCGCTGTTATTCCTGATGGGGTTCTCCACCGGTTAGCGTCCGCTCTGACCACGGGGGTTAGGGTCATGAGAGGGAGCCGCCCCCGTAGGAAAGAAGTCGCATCCAGTAGAGGACAGGGACGGGGTGATAGCTTGTACATCAACGAAACGCTAATCCCACTACGGTGCTATCAATTCTCTTTCTGCCTACCCAACCTTGTCTCCCGGTATTTGAAAGCATGCTTTCTCCATAACATCAGGCTGTCTTCCACTTTTTTCCCTACACAAAATAGTTCAAAAGGCACTGTGTTTTTGCAGAACGCCTCACAGACCCTCCATCCTTTTATTGTTTGTTTTTTTTTTTTTGTTTTTATTTTTTGTTTTTTTTTTTTTTTTTTTTTTTTTTTTAAACCGCCTTAATACAATACAGGACCAGAGCCAATGTATAAAAGATTTGCTTGTTGCTGCTTTTTTGGGGGGCCTTGCACATTTGGTGGTGGGGGGGTTTGGGGCATTCTGTTCTGCCTTGAACTAAAATTTGTTCTGGAATGATTTTCCAAACAAAAAAAATATACAAAATAATATCAAAAGCCCCCATAATAAAGCCCTCCACACTGGCTATCTTCCACTGCATTTCTCCTCAGTTTTTTTTGTTTTTTTTTTTTTTTTTTTTTTTCGGATATAGTTGTTTTGTGAGTAATCTTTTTCTTCAATCTTTCTCTTTCCAACTTTTCCATATCCTCCCCTCAAATCCTCTATCTTCTTACTTCCTGACTTTGACAGTTTGTCCTGATTTCGTCCTTCCATTTTGTGCTATTCGCCTTGAAAGACATTGGGGTCATTTACTAAGGGTCCCGATTCGCGGTTTCCCGACGTGTTTCCCCAATCTTTCCGATTTCGCCGATCTTACCTGAATGCCCGGGATTGTGGCGCACATGATCCGAGTTGTGCGCAATCGCCCGGATGCGCGCGACAGAAATCGGGGGCGTGGCCGACGAAACCCGACTTATGCGGAAAACCCCGCTTTAAAAACCGAAAAGGTTTGGCTTGGGGAGCGATACCTCACCTGGTCCGAGGTGTTGCATTCGGCGCGATGAGATACTTCAGCGGCAGCCGCGCCACTGGTGGACGGCGGAGGAACTGCCTTCTTTAAATCCCGGCGTACCGAATCCATAGTGCATATAACGCGCCGCTGGATCGCGAATGGTCCGGGTAAGTAATTGGCCCATTGTCTACTCTTGGGCTGATGCTTTCCTATGCCAGTTATTGAAGGGTCACCTTCTATCTGTCATAAAAGATATAATTGTTTTTGAGTCGTTCATCACCGCAGCCTCACAAATCTTCTTCTTCCCCAATATGCCTGCTAGCGTATATATATGCCGAAACTGTGTTTCCCCAAGATCGTATTCTTCTCTTAACTGACTGTTTTTGAATTTTTTCTCTTTGCTAGCCACTATGTTGGCATCCCCTCTTCCTCCCTTCCCCTAATCCATTCCTTTGGCCCTTCCCATTTTTTTATTTCCAGGCTTTGCTGATCTTTTAAAAATTCTGATGTTTCTACGGGTAAGGCAAATCTCCTCTTCAGTATCTTCCCTACAACCCTTGTGTCGCGCTTAATATATTTGAATTTCCCTCCCTCTTATGTTTCTGTTTCTTTATGTAGAAATACGTTCAATGTCATAGGTTACCAGGTCTTTCTTCAACCTCCCTGTCTACTAATATCTCCTTCCATTAATCCATTGGGCACTTCCTTGCTATACATGAATATTGTGATCTCTCAGGTTAGGAATAGAGAGGCGGGGGGCGGAGCTTGACCGCGATCAGGATGGCCGCATAGTTCCTTGCTCCTAACGCTGCTCGTCTCGGGCCCAAACTGCGCATATCTAAGCACCCTAAAATGGCGGCAGAGAACTCGAAGGAGCGAGGCAGAGAAGTAACAGAGACTCCCAAAATCTAAGGAAACGCAAGTATATCGGGGAATACTTACGTAAAAGCTCATCTTCCTTCCCTCGCTGCCAAGATGGCGCAGGACACAGCGTCTGCAAGCATGAGGATGAGGAACTCAGATGCAGAAAGGCATGAATGGATACTCTGATACCGGAGATGAAGGTCTGTAGCACCATCCTCGAGGGTTTATCAAAAAGAATCCTATTTCAAGCCTTAACCCCAAGCTAAAGCCTTAGCTGAAATTAAAACATACATAAAGCCATTTGGGCATCCGAGTGGAGCAATAGAGACACTCAGCGCTGAATTGATACACTTTTGCTAAAGTACAAGACGCCCTTGACAATTCACTACAACCTCATAAATGAAGCCCTCAGCAGAGCAGAGGACATGGAAAATCGCAGTCGCAGACTGCACTTCCCGCAGTCGCTAAAGAAATATTCTCCCAACTCCTAGGCCAAGAGCGAGCTGAACAAATACACATAGAAAGAATACACAGAGCTTTGAGAGCAAAGCCAAAAGGAGAAGAGCCGCAAAGGAGAGATGCCGCGGCCATATTGAGAGCGGGAAGAGAAGCCGACGATATTAGATATGAGAGCACGCAGATTACTCTGTACCAGGACCTAGCACCGGCAACGCTGAATAAGAGAAGAATGCTAAAGCCACTATTAGAGGCGCTCAGGGCTGCTAATCTTCAGTTCAGATGGCTATATCCATTCGGCTTAGCTATACTAAAGGATGGGAAACAAATAGTGATCAGGAAGCCAGAGGATCTTAAAGCAGCCTGGCCTACACTAGGTATACCGCCGATAGACATACCATCATGGCTACCATTTGACCAGGACCTGCGACTTCCCACCTTACCTGCAGCTCCACAATGGAACGCAGTAATGAAGCACAAGTCGCCAAAAGCGAAGAAACTCTCAAGAGAAGAAGCTAAACAACAAATCTGAAGGAGGACACATTGATTTTTCACCAAGATGGCAAAGGGGCGACAAGAGAACTGTCAAGCTGAAGTTTTTGTTTAAAGGGTATTGTATAACTCATCAATGTTAAGAAACTGTTGTATAACCCCTATAGCTATCACTACTTATGAAGTGCATGTTATGTTAAGAGCACAGTTATAATGTAACCATAAGCCAATCTAATTGGCAACTATAAGGGTTTAGGGGTTAGAAAACCTTTGACAAAAATACATGGACAAAGCCCGTACAGGCATGACAGAGGGCGCCGAGACGAGACCAATAGAAGGTCATTCTAGATGGTTGGAACCTCCCTCCCCCCCCCGTTCTCTCCTTACAATGGAGAGGAGATTGAAGGCCACCCACATTGGGCATCACTTCGCCATAATTCCACCACATGGCAAGGCCCAACAGTTTCTGTTTTTAGATCTGTATATTTGTTTGTATAAGTTTTTGGTTAATGTAGCAAGAGTAAAACTATGCAGAAACCACTCTGCAACAACAACACTATTGAGAATAGCTAAATCTGCAAGCACACACCCATTAACCCGTACTACCCCTCCCTTCCCATCCAACCAATATCCTGGGACATATCACAACCAAGCCTTTCCTAGGGTCAAAACCCATACCAGTAGTATTCCTCGTAACCCAAAATGACAGATTTAAATATAGTAACATACAATGTACGTGGCCTGGGTACCCCACAAAAGAGGAGCCAAGTTCTAAGAATTTTGAAAAAATATAGAGCCAGCATAGTGATGCTACAAGAAACCCACTTCAAAAAAGGGAAAATGCCACATTTATCAACAAAAGAGTACCAATGGTGGTATCATAGCCCATTTACAAAGGCCTCCAGGGGAGTGAGCATTGCAATTAATAAAAACATCCCCTTCACCTTTATATCCGAGATTATAGACCCAGAAGGGAGATACCTATTTGTGAAAGGCACCATAGGAGCCGAAACAATTACATTCGCAAATCTTTATGCCCCCAACAAGAACCAGCATTTGTGGGTTGCCCAGACCATCAACAAATTGAAAACATTCTCAGAAGGTATTCTTCTAGTAGGTGGAGACCTGAATGTAGCTCTCCAACCCTCACTAGACACCACCAATCCAATAATCACCTCAAAACAAAACAAACAAAAAATTGGCACGCATCTCAAAAGCTTTAACAGAGTTAGAACTTGTAGATATCTGGCGTACACTCAACCCTAACACCAAGGAATACACCTTTTTCTCCACAGTTCATAGGTATATCACAGTTAGACTACCTATTAACACCAACACAATACGCACCCATGATAAGATCAATTGAAATTGGGTCAATCCACATTTCAACCACTCACCAGTAGGTGCCACAATTAACTTTAAAATATACCAAGAAGTCATGGTGCTGAGAATGTTAATGAAACTGCAATTGCTGACCCCATACACAAAGCTGCACTAGAAGGGAAATAAAAGAATACTTTAAAAATAACCAGACAACAGAGGTAACACCAGCTAGCCTATGGGAAACGCACAAATAGTGTCTCAGGTGAAATGACTTCACTAGGTACATTCTTGAAGCGACAACGCACTGCTAAACTAGATGATCTGTTAATAGGATAGCCCAACTAGAAATGTCCCACAAGAAGAGCAACCCATCGATATTGATAAATTAAATGACTTGAGCATAAAGTCAAAGACTTGCTGATCCACAAGCCTTTAAAGCTCTTAGGGCATAAAATACAAACAATATGCTTATGGAGATAGAGGCAACAAAATGATGACCGCCACCTCCTCCGCAAACAAAGGAGAAATCCCATATTCACAGAATTCAGGATAACACATAGAGGCATGTTACACAAGTCAGAACACAATATGGCGAATCATTTCAAAAATTCTATGAGAGCTTTATATAATTCCCAACATAGCCGATGTACCTACCCCAGAAAATGGCAACATAAATTAGAAGAGTTTCTCCTGACTAGTCACATACCACATATCTCGCCAGAAAAGCAGACACTCTAATTTCAACCATTTTCTGACAAGAATTAGATAAATTCTTTTAACATTGCGTCAGGCAAAAGTCCTGGTCCAGATGGACTCCCCATTTCTATTACAAAATGTTCAAACATTCCTACTACCGCACTTACAAACGTTATGCACTTTTTACTAAAGGGGGACACTTGTCCACAAGCACACGAAGCACATATAACTAATACCTAAGAAGGTAAAACCCAGAAGTCTGCAGTAATTATCGCCCTATATCCCTCCTCAACGCGACCTTAAATGGTGGGCAAAAGCCATGGCGGCACTATTAAATCCACTCTTACCAACATTATATAGGTAAAGAGCAACCGGATTTGTGCAAGGAAGACAGGGAAAGATAATACCTGTAGACTAGGCTTATTGACGCACAAAACTGCCATTGGTACTTCTCGGCACAATGCCGAGAAGGCTTCGACAGGGTCAATTGGACATACTTAGCAACCCACTTTAGAAAAATTTGGCATTCCCCAGCAAATTCAGACATGCTATACTCACACTATACAGGGCCCAAATGCGAGAGTGAGGTCAATGGCTCCTGTCGGCCACCGTTCTCGATAAGAAATGGGACCAGCAGGGTTGCCCATTGTCCCCTTCCTATTTATCATTGTCATGGAGACCTCATAAGAAGATAAGGAGACCACTGAAGATAATGCCCCCAACAAGAACCAGCATTTGTGGGTTGCCCAGACCATCAACAAATTGAAAACATTCTCAGAAGGTATTCTTCTAGTAGGTGGAGACCTGAATGTAGCTCTCCAACCCTCACTAGACACCACCAATCCAATAATTAACCTCAAAATCAAAACAAACAAAAAATGGCACTCATCTCAAAAGCTTTAACAGAGTTAGAACTTGTAGATATCTGGCGTACACTCAACCCTAACACCAAGGAATACACCTTTTTCTCCACAGTTCATAGGTATATCACAGTTAGACTACCTATTAACACCAACACAATACGCACCCATGATAAGATCAATTGAAATTGGGTCAATCCACATTTCAACCACTCACCAGTAGGTGCCACAATTAACTTTAAAATATACCAAGAAGTCATGGTGCTGGAATTTAATGAAACTGCAATTGCTGACCCCATACACAAAGCTGCACTAGAAGGGAAATAAAAGAATACTTTAAAAATAACCAGACAACAGAGGTAACACCAGCTAGCCTATGGGAAACGCACAAATAGTGTCTCAGGTGAAATGACTTCACTAGGTACATTCTTGAAGCGACAACGCACTGCTAAACTAGATGATCTGTTAATAGGATAGCCCAACTAGAAATGTCCCACAAGAAGAGCAGACCCATCGATATTGATAAATTAAATGACTTGAGCATAAAGTCAAAGACTTGCTGATCCACAAGCCTTTAAAGCTCTTAGGGCATAAAATACAAACAATATGCTTATGGAGATAGAGGCAACAAAATGATGACCGCCACCTCCTCCGCAAACAAAGGAGAAATCCCATATTCACAGAATTCAGGATAACACATAGAGGCATGTTACACAAGTCAGAACACAATATGGCGAATCATTTCAAAAATTCTATGAGAGCTTTATATAATTCCCAACATAGCCGATGTACCTACCCCAGAAAATGGCAACATAAATTAGAAGAGTTTCTCCTGACTAGTCACATACCACATATCTCGCCAGAAAAGCAGACACTCTAATTTCACCATTTTCTGACAAGAATTAGATAAATTCTTTTAACATTGCGTCAGGCAAAAGTCCTGGTCCAGATGGACTCCCCATTTCTATTACAAAATGTTCAAACATTCCTACTACCGCACTTACAAACGTTATGCACTTTTTACTAAAGGGGGACACTTGTCCACAAGCACACGAAGCACATATAACTAATACCTAAGAAGGTAAAACCCAGAAGTCTGCAGTAATTATCGCCCTATATCCCTCCTCAACGCGACCTTAAATGGTGGGCAAAAGCCATGGCGGCACTATTAAATCCACTCTTACCAACATTATATAGGTAAAGAGCAACCGGATTTGTGCAAGGAAGACAGGGAAAGATAATACCTGTAGACTAGGCTTATTGACGCACAAAACTGCCATTGGTACTTCTCGGCACAATGCCGAGAAGGCTTCGACAGGGTCAATTGGACATACTTAGCAACCCACTTTAGAAAAATTTGGCATTCCCCAGCAAATTCAGACATGCTATACTCACACTATACAGGGCCCAAATGCGAGAGTGAGGTCAATGGCTCCTGTCGGCCACCGTTCTCGATAAGAAATGGGACCAGCAGGGTTGCCCATTGTCCCCTTCCTATTTATCATTGTCATGGAGACCTCATAAGAAAGATAAGGAGACCACTGAAGATACTGAATGTAGCTCTCCAACCCTCACTAGACACCACCAATCCAATAATTACCTCAAACAAAAAATTGGCACGCATCTCAAAAGCTTTAACAGAGTTGGAACTTGTAGATATCTGGCGTACACTCAACCCGAACACCAAGGAATACACCTTTTTCTCCACAGTTCATAGGTCATATCACAGGTTAGACTACCTATTCACACAAACACAATACGCACCCATGATAAGATCAATTGAAATTGGGTCAATCCACATTTCAGACCACTCACCAGTAGTGGCCACAATTAACCTAGCCGCGGGATTTCAGCGGTAATCTACCGCTGACATCCCCGGCTAGCGATGCCGGTTCGGCTGCTATACAGCGCTGAACCGGCATCGTCTCTGCGCCGTAGCTGTACTGTGCTGAGCGCTAATCGCGGGACTCAGCGCAGTACAGCTACGGCGCAGAGCGCTAAGTGGTTAAAAATATACCAAGGAGTCAATGGTGCTGGAGATTTAATGAAACTGCTGACCCCATACACAAAGCTGCACTAGAAGGAAAAATAAAAGAATACTTTAAAAATAACCAGACAACAGAGGTAACACCGGCTAGCCTATGGGAAACGCACAAAATAGTGGTCTCAGGTGAAATGACTTCACTAGGTACATTCTTGAAGCGACAACGCACTGCTAAACTAGATGATCTGTTTAATAGGATAGCCCAACTAGAAATGTCCCACAAAAAGAGAGCAGACCCATCGATCTTGATAGAATTAAACGACTTGAGGCATAAAGTCAAAGACTTGCTGAATACACAAGCCTTTAAAGCCCTTAGGGCAATAAAATACAAACAATATGCTTATGGATGACCGCCCTCCTTCAAACAAAATGATGACCGCCCTCCTTCGCAAACAAAGGGAGAAATCCCATATTCACAGAATTCAGGATAATACTAGAGGCATGTTACACAAGTCTGAACACATATGCGAATCATTTCAAAAATTCTATGAGAGCCTATATAATATTCCCAACATAGCCGATGTACCTACCCCAGAAGAATGGCAACATAAATTAGAAGAGTTTCTCCTGACTAGTCACATACCACATATCTCGCCAGAAGAAGCAGACACTCTAATTTCACCATTTTCTGAACAAGAATTCCAGAAGAAGCAGACACTCTAATTTCACCATTTTCTGAACAAGAATTAGATAAAATTCTTTTAACAATTGCGTCAGGCAAAAGTCCTGGTCCAGATGGACTCCCCATTTCATATTACAAAATGTTCAAACATATTCTACTACCGCACTTTACAAACGTATGCAACTTTTTACTAAAAGGGGGACACTTGTCCAAACAAGCACAAGAAGCACATATAACAGTAATACCTAAAGAAGGTAAAAACCCAGAAGTCTGCAGTAATTATCGCCCTATATCCCTCCTCAACTGCGACCTTAAATGGTGGGCAAAAGCCATGGCGGCACTATTAAATCCACTCTTACCAACAATTATAGGTAAAGAGCAAACCGGATTTGTGCAAGGAAGACAGGGAAGAGATAATACCTGTAGACTAGGCTTATTGACGCACAAAACTGCCATTGGTACTTCTCGGCACAGATGCCGAGAAGGCCTTCGACAGGGTCAATTGGACATACTTACACGCCACTTTAGAAAAATTTGGCATTCCACCAGCATTCAGACATGCTATATCAACACTATACAGGGCCCCAAATGCGAGAGTGAGGGTCAATGGGCTCCTGTCGGCCCCGTTCTCGATAAGAAATGGGACCAGGCAGGGTTGCCCATTGTCCCCTTCCCTATTTATCATGGTCATGGAGACTCTCATAAGAAAGATAAGGATGACCACTGAGATAGAGGGTCTAACAATAGGAGATTACACTCACAAAACGGCAGCATTTGCCGACGATCTGCTGATTTAATACGACCAATCCAACCCGCTCATTGCCAGTGATCACTCAGCTATTCTCTGAATTTGGAAAACTCTCGAATTTCAAAGTGAATTTCTCGAAGTCAGAGATTTTAAACATAACACTTCAACCAGAAAAAGCCAGGCTGCTACAACAAAACTCACCATTTAATTGGCCACAGGAAAGCATTAAATATCTGGGAATACAACTCCCAGCAGATCCCCAGAGTATATACCAACTTAACTATATCCCTTTACTTACAAATATCACAAAACAACTAGCCGAACTGAAAATTCCATTTCACCAAAAAATATGGTGGTAAGTTGTTTCAGATTAGATCAAATCAAAAGACGAGGGGGCACTGTCTCCGTCTGGAGAAAACAAGGTTTGATCACCGGAGGCGACAGGGCTTTTTTACTATGAGAACTGTAACTCTGTGGAATAGCCTGCCTCAGGCGCTGGTCACAGCAGGGACAGCAGAGAGCTTTAAGAAGGGTCTAGATGCCTTTTTACACCTAAATAACATTGATGGTTATGTTATATAGAATTGTTCCCCTAAATCCCTTCCTCATCCAATCCCTTCCCTTCCTTGGTTGAACTTGATGGACAAGTGTCTTTTTTCAACCGTATAAACTATGAAACTATGTCATGGTGGGGAAGGAAAAACCTCCTCCAAACTTATATTATGCCCAAATTACTATACCTCTTACAAATAGCACCAATCTGGTTGCCCAAATCTTTTTTCATAAAACTTAATAAGATAACATCACAATTCTTGTGGAAAAACAAGAAACCGAGAATACGGGCCAAATTATTATTCCAAAAACCGCTAAGAGGCGGCATTAGCTTGCCTGACCCGAGGACTTATAATCAAGCATGCCAACTAGCCAGATGGCTGCTAATTACCCAGTCACCAAACCACAGCTTATACACGGAAATGGAAAACATACTGACGCCATTAGAAAATAGAGCTACATTATGGGGAATACAGCCAATAACACCCCAAGTTAAAGTTAATAGTATCTTGCATAAGGGATTAATGCAAGTACTCAGAGATATGAAAGCATTAACCCCAATTCATTCTAGCAACTATCCAATGGTGCCACTCGATTTGCTGCCCCAACTAGTCTATCCGCAAAGAAAAGAGACACACACATTTTGGAACCGCCTGAAACACATATCGATCGCAAAATTCTTTGAAAAACAGGATCAAACAAACGCAAATTATCTGATGAGGAAAACAGGTCTCAGACTTACAAACTTCCTACAAATTACAGATTTCACAACAGTGAGTACTAAATTCTTATCAAATAGATCTAATAACTCAGATAACTCATGGTTGGAAAAAGTAGCCTCCAGAGACCCCCTACATAAAAGGCTAGTAGCAGAAATCTACAATGAATTAACCACACTACAAGCTTTGCCAAAACCACACTACATCCAACAATGGGAAGACGAATTACAAGAAAAGTTCTCAGATGAGGAGTGCAAACAGATCCTGAAAGCCTCAAACGGCTTCTCCCCGTGTATAAGAATTAAGGAGAATTCATATAAAATAATCACTAGGTGGTACAAAACGCCGCAATGGCTACACAAAGTGTTTAAGAATGTATCAGAAAAATGTTGGAGATGCGACAAGGATATAGGAAATATGACACATATCTGGTGGTCCTGCAGAGACATCCAAAGGTTCTGGAGGGAGGTCTTAGATGAGATAGACAAAATGGGTGGCAGACCAGTACCACGTCAACCTAGCGTGATACTTTTAGGGAAACCCACAACGGAATTTGCCCTCCGCAAAAATGATTTGCAAACCACACTATTGACAGTAGCTAAACTCTTAATACCACGTTTCTGGAAGACAAACCAAGTACCAACCCTCTCCCAATGGAAAGATACGGTTCAAGTAATATATAGGTTTGAAGAACTAGCCCATTGGGAGAGGGGAACTCGCACCAAATTTATAAAGATTTGGCACCCATGGATAAACTTCATCAACAATATACAGTGATCTAATCCCTCTCCCCCCCCTTCCCCCTTCCTCTTCCCTCACCACTCATTCCTATTGCAGGACCCCCCCCCCCACCCACCTGAAATGCAATGAAGTAATCAAGCCTGACTACTGCTTGCTACAAGTTTTTTGGTTAAGTCGTTATGTGTTAATATAATCACATGTTCAAGAAACAATGCAGAACACAGAAGTAAAGACAAAACCAAGTAGAATTCTGTACATATCGGAGTTAATATAAGGCAATTTACAGGGAGGATGCATCAAACAGCCTATAAGTGTTATAACATTGTTAATCCACTTCTAAAATGTACATGTATATTTTGCTAGGCATACAAAACGCCATTGAAATGTATAGCTTAAAAAGTGAAAAATGTACAACATAAAGCATGATGGTATATATGTATGTTCCGCATTGTACTCAATAAAAACTGCTATACATGAAATATTGTATTCTCTCAGGTTAGGAATAGAGAGGCCCCCCAGTGCACGTGGTTTTTGTATATTCGACATTGCCACCCTCACTTTTTTCCCTTTCCATAAGAATTTCTGAAAGAGACTGTTTATCCTCCTTATGTCATCATGTTTCATTAAAAGGGGAAGATACTGCATATCCTCCTTATGTCATCATGTTTCATTAAAAGGGGAAGATACTGCATGACATAAATCACTCTAGGGACGATCACCATTTTTATCAAATTTTTCCTTGCGAATAATGACAAGGGACGATCACCATTTTTATCAAATTTTTCCTTGCGAATAATGACAGGGGGAGTTCCCTCCATTTCATGATGTCTCTGGCAATCCCCTCCACTAGGGGGGTATAATTAAGTGGGTACATCTTGTGCTATCTCTACCCAACCAAATTCCCAAATATTTAAATTTATCTTTTACTATTTAATCCCCATTGCTGATTTTATTTTGTGTCTGCTTTTTTATCTAAAAGTAAAATTTGTGTCTTGTGCGTGTTCACCTTATACCCCGATATCTTTTCATAATCCTTTAAAAAGGCTAATACACCTTGTATATCCCTTTCCACATTGTTTAAATATAAGACTAAATCATTTGCAAATGAGCTCATTCTCAAGTGCCTTTTTCCCAAACCTATCCCCTGGTAAATATCCTCCTGGTGTATCTTTCTTGCTAGTGGTTCGATTATAAGATTAAACAACAAAGGAGAAAGTGGGCACCCTTGGTGGTGCCTCTATCTAACTTAAATCTCTGTCAAATCTGCCCTTGTGTAACCACCTGTGCCTGTGGTTCCCAATACATTGTGTCAATAGCTTTGAAGAATAACCCATCTATCCCCATCTTCCTCATCACCTTTTTGAGCCAGGGCAAGGCCACACTGTTAAATGCTTTTTTGGCATCAACTGATACAATTGCCGCATGTTCCCTGCCGTGTGCCCTTGCCCTGGCCCAATCTAGTGCCGCCATTACCGTACGTACATTTTTGACCCCACTCCTCCCTTTCACAAATCCATTTTGAGAGGTATGAATTATATTAGGCGTTAAATCTGCCAACCTATTTGCTAGAATTCGGGAAAAAATGTTTGTGTCGACATTAATTAGGGAGATTGGCCTGACAGATGCAGGGTCTATTTTATCGCCCTTCTCCTTTGGTATTACCTTGATAAATGATTCCCTGTCATTAAGGTCTTCCCTTCGCTAAACATGTAATTATACACCTGTGTTAATATTTCGATAATTCGTGGGGCTACCAGTTTATAATATTCCGGAGTTAATCGAGGCTTTATCGTTGGGGATTTTTTTGATAATATCGGCTATTTCTTCTCTATAAATTGGGGCTGAAAGTAATTCTTGTTGCTCCCTAGATAGGGATTGGACCTCCAGGTCTGCCAAAAAACTATCCATTTCCTCCTCACTCTCGTTCCTCCCTTCTGTAGTTTTCTGTAGTACGCAGCCAGTTTGCCGACCAAGCCTCTTCCTAATTTTCCTATCTCTCTCTCATTTAGAAAGGTCTCTTGCAACAGAGCAATATCCGTATCCAGCCTCTGAAGATGAGAGAGAATCTTTCCTCTTTTCGCCGGTGATGTTATACCCCTTACATTCCACGATGTGATCTTTATCCCCTTACTCGCTATCTATGCCCCTTCTTCTGCCCTTACTCTGTAGGCCAGTTGCAGAGCTCTCCCTTCCCTCCATTTTCCCACCCCGCTCCCCCAAACCCTAATCCTCTTTTCCTGACTTCCTTTTTTTCCCTAATGGTTCCTTCATTGTCTTCTCCATCTTTTTCCCTCACTCCTCCTGCCCTTAAGAAGAAAAACAAAAAAAAAAAAAATGGGGGGGGGGGGGGACAACTCTGTATCTTTGTCCATTTCGTCTTCTTTGATTAATTCTTTTCTCCCTTCCCTCACTCTATCTTCAAATGTTCCTTGCAGAATTCCTCTGCTTCTTTATATTGTTGAAAGGTATTCACGACCCCATCATCCCCGAATATTTTCAAGACTGCGGGGGCTTGTAAGCGAAACGTTACCCCTTTCTTGTACAGTTTTCAACATAGAAGGACAAATTGCTTCCGCTTCTGACTTGTCTCAACCGCATAATTGGGAAATAGCAGCGGCTTGTGGTCTTTCCATTTCAGGTCTCTTTTCTCCCTGAATAATCTCAGTAGCTCAAATTTGTCCTGGAAATCCAAGATTTTTGCAATCACCACTCTAGGCTTAGTTGTTCCTGGTTCACCTGTTCTCCTGGGCCCCAGCCTGTGGGCCCTCTCCACTCTTATTTCTTTTTCCAGGCCCAAGGTCTTGGGGATTTCCTTAGCTATGATAGTTCTTCTGTCGCTACTGATTCTGGAAGCCCTATTATTCTCAGATTGTTCTGCCTCAACCTGTTCTCCAGATCGGTTATTTTGTCTCTAATCTGTTCTTTTTCTTTGTGCAGTCTCTGGATCTGAGAGTGTAAATCTTTCACTTTGTCTTCCATCGTAATTATCTTCTGCTCCAGATAATCTATTTTTTTCTTTATGCAATTCCAGTTCTTCATTGACTTTTTGCATGGCCTTTGTAACTGCGCTGTCAATTGCACTATACAGGGTCGGTAATATTTCTTTTGCCACAGCCTCGGCCAATTGTTTAACATTTATATTCACTTGGGGGGTGTCATCCTGTCCCGTCGCCATCTCTATCCCAGCCTTTTTTGTCGTATCCTTTTTTTCTGGGGAGATCTTCGTCGACTCTCTTCTTGATGTGTCTCCTTTCTTTGTCAGCGTATTCCCGCTTCTTCCTGGCATCTTGTTAACCAAGGAACAATTTTTCAGATGAAGTCAGAAAGGGAATGGGAGGCAGAGAGGAGTATTGAAGAAGGGAAGGGGGGAGAAAAAGAAAAAAAAACACTATTGTTCTCTGCTATTCTCCTCTACAATCTATTTATTCTCTTCCTTGAAAAAAGAAATTATAGAACAAAGACGCACAGTTTTTAGTCTTAATAGAAAAAAAACTCTAGATGGTTATGTTATATAGAATTGTTCCCCTAAATCCCTTCCTCATCCAATCCCTTCCCTTCCTTGGTTGAACTTGATGGACAAGTGTCTTTTTTCAACCGTATAAACTATGAAACTATGAAACCCCAATCACCCAAACAGTAAGTTTACAGACAGTTACTGTTCTTTATGTGATCGTTCATACATATAAAAATAACACAACAATTCTGTAGCGAACTCCAGTCCTGCAAGGGGTACAAACAGTGTTGAGGGGGATATGCACCACGTTCTAAGGCCCCAGTCTTTTGTACGGAGAAAAAAATTGATCTTGATCCCCCCTACAAATCGTAGACCTCCATATTGACCCTAGAAAAAAAAAGAGCAAATAAAACATCCTGTGCAAGAAAGTTCAGTGGCGTGTTTTCCCACTTATAAGCGGAGCAACTGCAGTATGGGCCGGAAAAAGAAAGAAAAGAAAAAAAAAAAAAAAGAAAATGTCCCAGTCTTCCTATGTCTGGGAGAAGGAAATGCCCGTACATCTGTGGTTCACTTTACATGGTCATTTCTATATGTTGCGCCTACAGAAGATACATCCACATTCCTTTGCGGCAAAAATTCATTGTCAGGTTTTTTTTTTCCCTTTTCCAACAAAGGGGGAAGGATGAAAATAATATATGCAGGACAGCACCCGATTGGCCAAGCAGCCTGAGGCCACACTATTCCCAGTTTAAGAAAATTTTAGCAGGTTGCAGGGGGGGGAGACACACAGGCAATATAGATAGGAAAACATAGATAAAAAGCGATTCCCATGCAGCTGCGGTTCGCCTTGCGTCTTCAATTTAGTGTTTTTTTTACCTACAGAATGAACAACCATATTCCTATGCAGCAAATATTCACATTCTCCAGCATACATTATATACAGGCAAGCACAGGGGTAGCCAAGCATTCTAAGGCCGCATTCTTCCCAACTTAGAGGAAATTTGAAAAGTTTTAACTCAGTTCTCTCTATATATCATGATCGCTGTGCCTGATAACAAAGAAGGAGCAAGAGAGTCCCAAAATTTTTCCTTTTTTCCTTTTTCCTCCAAACGGTCTACACTGCTAGGACATGCAATTTCGAGTATTAGACAGACAGGCATAAAACGCATGGACCATAGCATTCCATTTGGAAATTTGATAGGCTTTGTACATATACTTCCATTGCGATATTACAAGAGGTAAAAAAGAGGCTCTACTTATCTGCTCCCCCAGGTAATGCTCCTCTGTATCCCTTCTTCATCCGATCGGCATCGCCTCCGTGTCTTTTCTTTCTTTCACCTCTCCACCTCGGCTTCTGTTGCTGTCTGGTTGGAGAAAGGGTGAGGAGTGGGGAATGACCCTTGGGATGTCAGGAATCCATTACTCCATTCCCCTCGCCGCAGTGTGCTTGCTCCCAGCGCTCCCCTGTTCCAGTGTGACGGCGTACTCCACCGTCCGACTGCCTGGCGTGTCACGTGGTCCGCATCACCTCGCCCCTCCTCGCCCCTCTTCGCATCGTCGCTTGGTCTTGGGAGCCTTCCCCTCTTACACCGCATCCTTCCCCCTCTCCCGCTCGGGGGCCACAGAGCCAGAGAGCCTCTCAGCACACACTCACCCGCGTGTCACCATCGGGTGCCGCCCCGGAAGTCCGCCATCCTTTCCTTTCTTATTGAGGTCCGTAAAGGGAGATAAAATAGGCATGTGAAAATCCGAGAAGATTGTGTTGCATGTGTAGAAACAAGAGTTAAGATTTTTGCTTGTTCTCTAATACACATTATCTTGTTCCTCCCCCCATGTGATTCTCCCTTTCACCCCCATGAAATGAGCACACGCCAAGATAGGGTATATGCCCGGTGGTTCATGCATAATGTATGTATTAGCTTTACTGAAAATTTATGATGAGTGATTGCACTGTGATATCTTATAATGTGAGAGGGTTGGATACTCCGCAGAAGCATAGCCAGCTATTGCGCATAGTCAATAGTCTCAGAGCACATATCTTGTTATTGAAAGAAACACACTTTAAGACAAATAAAATTCCAAATCTTCCCACCAGGAATTTTCATTGGTGGTATCATAGCACTTACCATAAAGCCTCTAGAGGGGTCAGTGTTGCTATAAAAAACTTACCATTTACGCTGCTCCCGATGGATCCTGAAGGTAGGTACCTCTTTATTAAGGGAGCCATCGGAGATTCAACAGTGACTTTTGCAAACGTCTATGCACCTTATACTGGACAGGTTAGGTGGATTACTCTGACCCTTTCTAAATTATGACATTTTGCAGAGGGTATTATTATGGGAGATGACTTACATGTCTCTTTACAGCCACCAGTAGACACCACAAGCAAGCAGCCTCCTTCATATAGGAAATTGGCCAGGATTACAAGAGCCCTGGTTGAAATGGGCCTGGTAAATACGTGGAGACTCCTCAACCCCACGTACCACAGGCTGGATTATTTATTTGTGCCTAGACAACAGCTCTCGCAGGTTAGTTATGCAGAAATAGGTTCGATTCATGTGTCGGACTATGTGCCCATTTCAATAAAAAATCAGCCTTAGGAACACACACAAGGGAAAATGGTGCTGGAGTCTGAATGAGACGCTTTTGGGCGAGCATAGGGACAATGGATTGTCGCTACCTATATTATGGGGCGCGCACAAAATGCAGAGGTGAAATGATATCATTGGGATCATATGTTAAGAAAACACAAAATAAGAAGCTCAATGTAGCGGCGCCGGTGTTGTCCTCGCCCGGCCCCCCGCTCCTCCCCAGCGGTAGGACTCTCTGCTTCGGCTGCAGTTTGCTACGAACGGGCGTATATAATATCATTAAAATAGAAAAACAATTCATATACCACTTCTAGAGTCCTTCTCTCAATACTGACCCATCATATATCTGCATTGGAGTCCTCACATAAGAAGAGGCAAACCCCTGAGACTCTAGCGTATTTAACTGTATTACGTAATGAGGTGAAGGACCTCTTAAATGTAGCATCGCTTAAAGCATTGCAGTCTCTCTGGTTGAAACAGTATGCTCACAGAGATAGGGGAAATAAGATGATGTCCACCTTAGTGCACAAGCAAAGAGAGAAAGCATGCATTAAAGCCATAAACAGAGACTCAGGTGAGACAGTTACTAGTAAGGATGAGATAGCCACAGCATTTCACAATGGCCTGCCTATTTCCTACTACAAGACATTTCAATCCATACTCCTGCCCCATTTCACTCGCCTGTGTAACACCCTCATTGAGGGATCACAACTGACTAAGCAATTTCAGGAGGCCCACAAAAGAGGGCAAGGACCCTAGGCAGTTATCGCCCGATTTCACTCCTCACAGCTTTGTGGCTGGAAGACAAGGAAGAGATAATACGTGCAGGTTGTTATGCATAATAGAATTAGCCCTTAAGCAAAAAATCCCCTTAGTCCTTCTCGTCACCAATGCATTTGACCGGGTAAGTTGGTCCTTCCTAACAGCTACCTTATCCCAATTTGGCATACCAGTTCAATTCCCTTGCGCAATATTGATTCTATACAAAGCCCCAACTGCACGTATACGAGTGAATGGCACCTTGTCTACCCAATTTGAAATTAAGAACGGGACTAGACAAGGCTGTCCCTCTCTCCTACATTATTTATCCTTGTCCTTATTAGGAAGATAAGATCCCTTTCCTCAATAAAGGGTTTCCAGGTAGGGGACTACACCCACAAGACTGCTGCTTTCACAGATGATCTGCTAATAATAACAACCACTCCATCTCACTCCCTCCCAATTGTCACTGACTTATTTTATGAATTTAGAGAAATATCCAACCTCAAGTTAAATTTTTCCAAGTCAGAAATCCTAAACATAACTCTGCCCGAGCATGTAGTATAGACTTCAAGAAAGAACTCACCATAAAAATGTCAAAAGCAAAGCATTAAATATCTGGGCATTCAACTCTCTCCGAATGTGGGTAGGCTACGTAAGCTCAACTATATACCTTTACTCTCTCAAATTAAAGTCCCAACTGGAACACTTGAAGGTTCCCTATATGTCCTGGTGGGGGGGAAAAAACATGCTGAAGACTGTGATGTTGTTATATGTGTTCTGCTAATATGTTTACTGCCAATGTGTTTTGCATGTTCTGCCCAGCAACAGTGATGTACTAAGGAGGAGGAGCGGTCTGGTTTAGGGCAGTTGTTACATACAGAGCAAAGGAGAAGCATGGAATAAAGTTGTCTCTGAGCCTGCAGTCCAGTGATTTAGTGTCGGTTCCTTCTGCATCATACGGGTTCCCACCACGACATTACAAAGACGTATATACTCATACCTCCCAACATTTGTGAAAGGGAAAGAGGGACAAAATGGCGGCACGCGATCCCCCTAAGCCACACCCCCAATCACTCCCTGGCCACGCCCCAAATTTTAGCCATATTATAATAATAAAAATCATCTCAATAATAAAAAAAATAAAAATATTCTCAATGGGATTTGAACCCAGAACCTGCAGTGTCCATGTACAATAATGACACAGTGCCTCAATCTCAGTGATTAACAAGGTATAGAATTTTGGTAACTAAGAACTATGACTACTGTTACATTGTGACACAGATTTACTGCCTTGAAATTATTGTAATTATTGAGACTATTATTATTATTATTATTATTATTATGGAGATTATTATTATTATTATTATTGAGATGATTATTATTATTTTTACTATTATTAATAATCGTCTCCATAATAATAAAAATAATAACATTTATAATAATAATAATAATAGTTTCAATAATTAACATAAATAATCTCTGAGAAGATCCCTCTCTATCAGTGCATTAGTCTGTGTCACAATGTAACAGTGGCAGATAACACTTCTTAGTTACCAGAAATCCTCAGCTCTGTATCACTGGGTTTATAGCTCAGTTAGTTAAGGCTCCTGTCTACAGTGCAGAGGGTCCCAGGTTCGAATGTCAGCCTGGGCAAAACTTTATTTAATTTAATTCAATACAGAGCTTGTGTCTGGGGAAGCCCTGGAGACCATATATGGACAGATGCTGATCTGAACCTGATGACGTGGTCCCTGCTCTCTCCGCTAAGCCGACACTTCTCTGAAAAGGATTTCCTGCCCGATGTCTGCTCTGGGGAACCATATATGGATAGAGATCTGAACCTGATGACGTGGTCCCTGCTCTCTCCGCTAAGCCCGACACTTCTCTGAAAAGGATTCCCTCCCGAGGTCTGTAGAAGCCATTCTGTACTGTGAGTTCTGGCTTTCAAAGTATTTACTATGCGGACACAGCGCAGGGACACAGCGGGACCTGGGGGGAAAATCCGTGACAATCTCATAGCTGCCCGTGACGCGGGGCAGAGGTAAGAAAAACGGGACTTTCCCGGCAAAATCGGGACGGTTGGGAGCTATGTATACTACCTAAACTGTTATATCTCTACCAAACATTACCCATCAAACTCCCAAAGTCATTCTTCACGAAAGTTGCCAAAATGTTCTCCAAATTCCTCTGGCAAGATAGAAAAGCCCGGTTACCCATAAGAGTCTTAGCACAACGTGCGATATTAGGCAGAATCGGATACCCAGAAATGGATAGCTATTACAAAGACACACAGTTAGCTAGAATGATCTCTTCCACACAAACTCCAGAAATGACAGTGTATAATTCTTTGGAAAATCCCACAATGTGGGATAGGGTTCGATTGTGGGGTTTTAAACCACCACTAAGTTCTAGTCAGCTTATCAGCCCTTTACACGGGGAATGTTCCAGACTATACAGGAATTGAGAGACAAGGTTTCAGTGGGGGAAATACCGTGTTAACAGTTACCTCTGAGCCTACTCCCCTATCAGGTGTATCCAGGGAGTCTGAGACACCTTCCTACATGCACCAAGAGGAACAGGAATTGCAGACTACCTTTTCTAAAGAGGAGGTTGATGCTCTGCTGTGAAACTCTAATGGTTCTTCCACTTGCATTAGGATTAAATAAAACCATTATAAGATAACAACAAGATGGTATAAAACACCATCATGGCTGCACACTAAACCCAACCATCCCTAGGACGTGTTGGATATGTGGCTTAGATACAGGGGATATTACTAGAGATGAGCGAGCACTAAAATGCTCGGGTACTCGTTATTCGAGACAAACTTTTCCCGATGCTCGAGTGCTCGTCTCGAATAACGAGCCCCCGGGACTGGGGGGAAAGGAGGCTGAGGTGGAGGAGCTGGGGAGTGCTGATTTCGGTGACATGGGTGGACTGCGTGGAAGACTGACTGGTAGACAAATGGCTAGAAGCATGTTCGCAATCCCACAACATACATTTCGCACTGTTCGGCCTAACAGTGCTCTACCACGAGTCCAGAATATGAGACATGATGAACCTAGGGAGTGTAGCTCTGCGGCACTCCCCTGCTCCCACATCAGCAGGTGATGTACTCACCCGCCCAGGACCACGGCCGTCTGATCCTCGCAGTAGTTGGACGCCCACGTCCAACTACTCGTCCTCTACCCCTAGCCTCGGGTAAACATTTTCAAAATTAAATGTGTAAACTTTAAAAACAATTTTTTGTGTGTTTTTTGTTTTTTTGTTTTTTAAACAAAACAATGCTATCCTATTGCTATGGATAGTTTCTAACCTCACTGACAGACACAACTGGATTTGTGCGTGCCTGATGACTTTGTGTTTATGAAAAGAAATAAACGTAAAAAAAATAAATCAGAAAACCGTGCCAATTCAAATCAAACCCCTAATAAATGTGCCCACTTCGGTGTTTGAGGTTGATATGTGTGTCAATAAGAGCTAAACACAACGGTCGCAAGTCTCCCAGCAAATTCCTCACAATATGGTACTAGGCTGCACTACTAGTGGCAGCAAGCCCAGCCACAAGCAAAACAAAAAAAGTAAAATATAACACTATTTTAGGCCTAAGTAAGCCGTTGGGGTCTCCTATGGCTATTTTCTAGCCTACACTGAAAGCACACTGCTTTGCCAGATGACTTGAGTATATAAAAGAAATAAACATAAAAAAAAATAAATCAGAAGCTGTGCCTAATTCCAAATCAAACCCTAATAAATTGTTCCCACTTCGGTTTTGAGGTGGAAATGGTGTCACTAAGAGCTAAACACAACGGTCGCAAAGTCTCCCTGCAAATTCATCACAAACATGGTACTAGCTGCACTACTAGGGGCAGCAGCCCAGCCACAAGCAAACCAAGAAAAAGTAAACATATAATGCTATTGTAGGCCTAAGTAAGCCGTTGGGGTTCTTCCTATGGATATTTTCTAGCCTACCTGAAAGCACACTGCTTTGCCAGATGACTTTGAGTTATAAAAGAAATAAACGTAAAAAAAAATAAATCAGCAGACTGTGCCTAATTCAAATCAAACCCCTAATAATTGTCCCACTCGTGTTGTTGGGTGGATATGTGTGTCACTAAGAGCTAAACACAACGGTCGCCCTGCAATTCCTCACAATATGGTACTAGACTGCACTACTAGTGGCAGCAAGCCTAGCCACAAGCAAACCAAAAAAAGTAAATATATAATGTTATTGTAGCCCTAAGAGGACTATTGGGTTCTTGTAGAATATCCTGCCTAACACTATTCTAATAGACACCCTAACGCTTTCCCTGACCAGCAGCAGCTCTCTCCCTAGCGGCATCCAGACAAAGAATGATCCAGCAGCGGGCAGGGGCTAGTCTATTCCAGGTCACTGATCAGGCAGCAACCCCTGCTTCGACGTGTAAGGGAGCCACGTCATGCTGGGTGGAGTGTCAGAGTTCCTGGCTTGTGATTGGCTTCGTTCTGGCCGCCAAAAAGCACAACGGGCGGGAGATGCCATTTTCTCGAGCTGGGAAATACTCCGTCCGAGCAACGAGCAGTTTCGAGTACGCTAATGCTAGACTTTACGAGCCTCAGGAAACTGGCAATTTTTTGCCAGGGCCCAACTGGGCTTCGCTCATAGTTACTGGGAGTATGAATTAATATTGCTGGCAGGGCCACCTACCACCGAGGGCCTCTCTTTTAAACAAATTTTGGAGTAAGCACAGTTGCGTGCACATACAGGAACTCTAAATTTATTTAATTTTCTGGAGAACAACTTTACCTGCTCCTCTGGTTGAAACTTTTTTGGACTGCCACATACAGGCAATATCCAAAAGATTAATTGCACCATTAGCAGCATCCACACGGCGTCTTTTCTTTATAGCTGCCTCCACACGTTCTGTTCAATTGCTACCTCCACAATCAATCCATAGCTGCCTCACCAAAGTCGTCCATATCGCTGCCTACCTAAATCGTCCCCTAAGATACGAGCTGTGTCAGCAGAATTTTGGGTTGTTTTCCTCTCACCGCCATCATAACCAAAACTTATAATAACAGTACTACACGTGACTTCAACAAAAAGGTTTCAGAAGTGCATTGTTGTTACCCCCGCCCTGCATTGAAAAAGTATAATTTTTTCCAAGAGTAAACGCTTCTGGCCTCAGGCCCATTTTGGCGTTATTGGGAGAGGAGCCGAGAGAGGAGACAGGGGCGGCTTGGGAAGAGGGCGAAAAGCGCGCCATGGCAGCAGCCGCCAGTGCCACCAAGATTAGGCACCGCAGAGGCATCATGCATATGCCCATTTGTGTCCTAATGTCCATTTCGCCTCCAAGATCCTCCACAGTGTCCACCAATGTCCTCCATGCGCAACTTTTCAAACTGTTATAAATCCAGATGTGGAGCGTCATTAGAGGAGTTATACAGACCGAACATCATCTGTATGAACACGGCTGTGTCGGCAGAATTTTCAGGTTTTCACCTATGTGGGAATTGGCCCAGAAGGTTAGTAAGAGAGGACCGTGGTAGCGGACACCAAAGTGGACAGTCCAAAAAAGGTCTAGCGATGCATTCATTTAGTAGGCAAAATTAAAAACAGCCTTACGATCAGGGCTTATTTTTAAACAAACAAAAATCCTATACCGTTCAGGTGCTAAACTATACAGGTGTTCAACTAACTCACCACTATACAAAATCACTTGGCTGCTCCAGGACAGAGGTCAGGGATTGTGTGCCTCTCACAGCATCCTTCCAGGAGGAGAGACAACACTCTCAGCTTGCTGAGCGTTGGTTTTTAAAAAAAAAAAACTATTGTGATGCCCATCACCTGTGTCCAAGGTGTGGGACCACCCAACCTAAGCACAAGGCCTTGCATAATAAGCAAAACCTAGGGGAAACATACCGCCCATCCACAGAGTTAACCCCTCAGTGTTACACCAGATACATAATGGAACTCGGCGATTGTCGCCGCCATGCTGGGACCTGAAGTTCAATCATAGCAGCGCAATATGGATGCCCCCATTATGTCCTCTAATCATGGAAGTCGTTTTCGGCTGGCTGCCTCCACATGTCGCCCTATCAAACGAGACTGTGTCAGGTCATTTTTCGGGGTTATTCCACAGATAACGTTATGGACTTGCGTCAATATGTCGGACCCATGCTGTGTATTGACTTAAATATACCGTACAACCTTTTGTTCACATTAGGAAAATCATTTCAAGCCGCCTTAGCCATACCTCCTTGGTTCATCCTCTTACGCCTGTAACCAGGCAAAAATACGAACATTACAGTGCTTACACGTTATCTCGCCCAAAAGAATTTTTTTAAATTGGTTTGAAGTCCATTTGGGGTTTATGTCGCCATGTCACTCTCAGCCTGCCGATGCTGCCTCTGACATGCCCGTCTTTTATATGTGTAAGGCGTCCCAATTATTGGAGTTTTAGATGCTATTCTCGCTCATTCGGTCACCTGGTCATCGTGTGCTGTTGCCCCTAATTTTGGCTCATAATTGGTGGATTATATTAAGCAGCCTCAGAGGCACCATGCATGCTGCCCATGCTGTTTCCTGTCCATTCCGTGGGTTTCATCATTTTCTGAGGTTTCAGGTGTGTGGCCAGCCTCCTGTGCAGACCCTGGTCCCCTTGAAAATTCTCGGAGTCTCCCATTGACTTCAATGGGGTTCGTTATTCGAGGGACGAGCACTCGCGCGTCGGGAAAAGTTTGTCTCGAATAACGAGCACCCGAGCATTTTAGTGCTCGCTCATCTCTAATATAGACACATCCATTTTATGTTAAATCCTTTTTGATGGACCGTATATACTTGAGTATAAATCAACCGAGTATTATAAGCCGAACGCCCTTTCAACGGAGGAAAAAAAATATTGACCGCGAGTTAGCCTATGAAATTAAAATGCATTGGTCACAACCTCTGTAAAATGCTCTGCAGCAGAGCCCCTAGAAATAAAATGCCTCATGCAACCCTCCGCAAATAATGAAACACCCTTTAGCCTCACTGATGATGGAATGCTCTGCAGCCATCATCACTCAATTATGAAATGACAGTCCCCCCTAATGATTAAATACCCAGCATCCCCCTCCCTTACTGATGAGATGACATGCAGAAAGCCCACCACAATATTAAATGCCTGGCAGACCCACACTATGCAGGCCCTGCCCAGTCCACATATGAAATGCCCTGCAGCCAGCTCCCCCACCTATGAAATGCCCTGCAGCCAGCTCCCCATATATAAAATGCCCTCCTCTAATTGATACGATGCCCTGCATCCAGCCCCCCTCTTATTGATACGATGCTCTGCAGCCCATGGGTATATAAAAAAATAAACCTCCATACTTCACCTTCCAGTGCTGCCCGATGCTCCCCTTGGCTCCCCAACGCTCCTCTTCCATCAGCTCTTCATCTGTAAGCGCAAATGCGCTCTGCCCGAAGGTGCACACTATGATGAACCTGGTTTATTTGCAGATGATATAATCTTAGAAATTTTCAAACCCTTACAGACTCTTAGGGAAAATTTAGAATCTATTAGGCAAAATCTGTTCACATAAAGTTAATGCCAGGAAATGATTGACCTTAGCTTTAATATCCCAGATTTTCTTACAGAAGATAATTAAAAATTGTTGGCAGAAAACCAATATCCTCTTCCTGATACCTGCTCTTCAATCATACATGGAGAAAATACATTAAAAAAGTACTATCTTGGCTAGGAAGAATTATAATGTATAAAATGCTAATACCACAGAAAGGTTTATATTTAGAGATGAGCGAGCACTAAAATGCTCGGGTACTCGTTATTCGAGACAAACTTTTCCCGATGCGAGTGCCGTTTCGATGAGAAGAGCCCCATTGAAGTCAATGGGAGACTCGAGCATTTTCAAGGGGACCAAGGCTCTGCCACAGGGAAGCTTGGCCAAACACCTGGGAACCTCAAGAAAAGGATGAAACACCCGGAAAATGGACAGGAGGAAACAGCAGGGGCAGCATGCATGGATTGCCTCTGAGGCTGTTAAATGCACCATTATGCAAAATAGAGGCAACAGCATGGCCAGTGACAGAGAGGACAGAATGAAGCAAGCTAAGAGATAGCATCTAAAACATCCATAATTGACCCTGACATATAGGGGACGGCAGGAGATGCAGGGCAGCGCGGCAGAGCGGAAGGCTAGAGTTAGGGTGCATGGCGACATACCCTAAATGGACTCAGGCTTCAAACCAATGGGTAGCAGAGAGGAACCAAAGGAGGTGAGCAAGAAGCGCTCAAATAATATTGGCACATTGATAAAAAGTTTGCCAGATTTTGTGGGATTACACAGCAGGGTGGCGACAAAGTAGACAAAGTACAGAGCCAAATGAAAACAATCCAAAATTCTGCCTGACACAGCTACGTTTGATAAGGGAGATGTTATGGAGGGCAGCGAACTAGTAGTAGATTAAAGGTGCTGCAGTTTAAAACTATGTTAGTGTGGTTCTTGGCATGGAGCTGGCGCTACGCTGCAGGCGAGCTTTCGCCAATCCAAGCCCCTGTTCTAGGCTACTCCCCAAAAAGCACTTCTAAGAAACCTTCGGATAAGATCAAGTGTAGTAGCGTTCTTATAATTTTGGGATATGGCGGGTGAGGGGAATGTAAACATGCGCAAGAAGCGCTTGAAATAATATCGTAAATGAAAAAAAGTTTGCACAGTATATTTTGTGGCTACACAGCAAGGGTGGCGACAAAGTTAAACAAGTTTGATGTGGATGGCCTGCAATAGCTCTTGGGCGTTGATGTGCCTTTTATCACCTAGGCTCAGCAGTTTGAGCACCGCTGCTGTCGCTAAGCACGGCACTGCTGCTGTGCCTAGAGCTACCGACTGATGGCGCCATGCCAACGGATGGTAATTCGGAGGAGGAGGAGGTGAGGAGGGGGGGAGGATTGGAGGTATGTAGGCCTTTGAGAACCGGACCGAGGTAGGCCCGCAATCCTCTGTCGGCGGCAGTATAGGACCAGCCCCAGGGTCAGACTCGGTCCCAGCCTGCACCAGTTAAGTGTAGTAGCGTTCTTATAAGTTGGGATATGGCGGGTGAGGGGAATTGTAAACAGATGCGCAAGAACAGGCATGATGCGCATGGAGCTGGCGCTCGCTGACTAGGCGCTTTCGCAATCCAAGCCCCTGTCTCAGAAAACTCCCAAACAGCACTTCTAAGAACCTTTTGTATAATATCAAGTGTAGTAGCGTTCTTATAGTTTAGGATATGGGGGTGGGAGGGAATGTAAACAGATGCGCAAGAAGGCTGAAATAATTCCGTAAATGGTAAAAGTTGCAGTGTATTTTGTGGTAACACAGCAGGGTGGCGACAAAGTAACAACTTTGATGTGGAATCCATGAAAACAACCCAAATTTGGCCTGACAAAACTCGTTTGATAAGGGCGAGAATGGAGGGATATGGACGATTGGAGGGTGCAATGGAGAAACGTGGTGAGGTGCTATGGAGCAATTCAATTGGAAGTGCTGTATGTGCAGTCAAAAAATGATTAACAGAGACAGAGGAGAGGTAGGTGGCCCTCCAGAAAAAAGTGGAAATAGATTGAGTGCTGTATGTGGCGTCCAAAAAAATTTTTCAAACCAGAGGAGAAGGCAGAGTAGTGGCCCTCCAGAAAAATGGAATAGATGAGTGCTGTTAGTGGCAGTCCAAAAAGTTTCAAAACCAGAGGAGCAGGTAGGTGGCCCTCAAGAAAAATGGATAGATTGAGTGCCTGTATGTGGCAGTCCAAAAAGTTTTAAACCAGAGGAGCAGGTAGGTGGCCCTCCAGAGAAAATGGAATAGATTGAGTGCCTGTATGTGGCAAGTCCAAAAAGTTTTTAACCAGAGGAGCAGGTAGGTGGCCCTCCAGAAAAATGGAATAGATTGAGTGCTGTATGTGGCAGTCCCAAAAAAGTTTTTAAACCAGGGAGCAGGTAGTGCCTCCAGAAAAATGGATAGATTGAGTGCCTGTGTGGCAGTCCAAAAAATGTTTAAAACAGAGGACGGAAAGGTGGCCCTCAGAAAATTGAATAGATTGAGTGCTGATGTGGCACTCCCAAAATATTGTTTTTTTTAAAACAGGGGACCGTGTCGGTGGCCCTCCAGAAAAATTAAATGCATAAAGTACTATACTAGAGCCAGTGGGCCTGTCAAAAAACAGCAGTTTCCTCTGCTTTACTGAGAAAGAGGAGGAGAAGGAGGGAAAATGAGGAGGGGAGGATGGATAAAATTATTCAGGTTGAGCTCTTCACCTGTGGAGATTTGAAATTAGGAGAAATCCATGTTATTCATCTTGATAAGGTTAGCCTGTCAGCGCTGTCAGTCGACAGGCGTGTACGCTTATCGGTGATTGATGCCACCAGCTGCACTGAAAAACCCGCTGACCAAGACGCTAGCGGCAGGGGCAGGCAAGAACCTCCAAGGCGTAGAGCGCCCAGTTCGTGCCACATGTCCAGCTTTGAAACCCAGTAGTTGTAGGGACTGTGGGATCATTTAGGACCGATGGTATGGTCAGCTACGTACTCCTCACCATCTTTCTGTAAAGTCAGCCTACTCCTGCCGAGACTGGGGACAGGTGACAGTGTCTGCTGGGGTGACATAAAGCTGGCAAAAGCCTTGTTAAAGCGTACCCTTGCCAGTGGCTGGACAAGCTAGGGCCTGCTCGCTACTCTCCTCGCTACTTGTCCGCAGAAACTAGCACTTGCGTAGCGTGTCAGAAGGGAAATACTGTTTCAGCTGTGCACCAGGGCCTGCTGGTATTCATGCATTCTCACACTCTTTCCTCTCCAGGGATGAGAGTGGAAAGATTTTGCTTGTACCGTGGGTCCAGGAGAGTGAACACCAGTAATCGGTGCTGGAATAAATTCTTTGAACGCGAGGGTCACGGGATAGGCAGCCTAGCATGAAATCTGCCTAGCGCCAGAGATACCAACGAGGAAGAATTCACTCCCCTCACTGGCTGACTGTCCATTTCCTCCTCTCCAACTCCTCCAACTCTCTTCTTCTGCCCATACACGCTCAACGGTGGACAACAATGGTCCCCTCTGTGTCACGCCAACATTCTCCTCCTCTTCCTCCTATCCTCCTCCACCTCCACCTCCTCCGATATGCGCTGAGAAACAGACCTAAGGGGGCTTTGGCTATCAACAAGGGAATCTTTTCCCCTGTCTCTTGTGAGGAGCGCAAAGCTTCCGACTTCATGCTGACAGAGAGTTTTCAACAGGCCAAGCAGCGGGATGGTGAGGCTGATGATGGCGGCATCGCCACTGACCATCTGTGGTGACTCCTCAAAGTTACTCAGCACCTGACAGATATCAGACATCCACGTCCACTCCTCATTGTAGACTTGAGGAGCGCTGCTGACTGACTACCAGTTTGGTGGAAGTTGACATCTGGCAGTCTACAATCGCTCGGCGCGCTGGTAAACTCTGGGGTAACATGGTCAGGTTGAATTCCACCTCGTGGGCACGTCGCACAACAGTCGGTGAGCGGGGCAGTTGGATGGGAGCGGCGCTGCGCTGCCCTGAGAGTGGGCAGCATCTGTGCTGGACTTCTGAAATCGCGCACAGATGCGGGCAACTTCGTGAGCAAATCAGACAGATGGGGTATGTCTTGAGGAAACGCTGAACTATCAGATTTAAAACATGGGCCAGGCATGCACATGTGTCAGTCTGCCGAGTTGCAGAGCCGCCACCAGGTTACGGCGTTGTCAAACACAACATGCCTGGCTTCAGGTTCAGCGGTTGCCAGCCAACAGATCAGTCTGCGCCGTGATGCCCTGTAATAGTCTTGGGGGTGTGCCTTATCGCCTAGGCTCAGCAGTTTGAGCACACGCCTGCTGTCGCTTAGCGACGGCACTGCTGCTGTGCCTAGAGCTACCGATGATGGCGCCATGCCCACGGATGGTCGTTTCGGAGGAGGAGGTGAGGAGGGGTGGGGAGGAGGAGGAGAGGCATAGTAGGCTCAAAACACCTGGACGAGGTAGGCCCCGCAATCCTCGGCGTCGGCAGTAATGACCAGCCGCAAGGGTCACACTCGGTTCGCCAGCTCACAAGTTAACCCAATGTGCCGTCAGCGATATATAGTGGCCCTGCCGCAGCACTCGTCAACGTGTACGTGGTCAGGTGGGACCTGTCAGAAACGGCGTTGGTCAGGGCAGGATTATGTTGTCTGACACGTGCTGGTGCAGGGCTGGGACGGGCACATGGGAAAAGTAGTGGCGGCTGGGGACCGAATACCGAGGGGCGGCCGCCGCATGAGGCTGCGAAAGGCCTCGGTCTACTACCTAGGTATAGGGCAGCATCTCCAGCTTAGCAATCTGGGAGATGTGCACATTAAGGGCTTGGGCGTGCGGGGGGTTGCACTATATTTGCGTTTCCGCCCAGCGTTCTGGGGTATGGAGAGCTGAACGCTGGTGGATGCTGTGGAGGAGTGGAGGTGAGAGGTGGTTTTTTTGTGGCAGGGTCCTGGGCAGGGGGCTGATATCAGCTGGACACAGGGGAAGGAGCAGTGGTGTGCACGGCCAGAGGTGAACGCGCTTGTTGCCACTAGTGGGGGTGTTGCATTCATATGCCTGCGCATACTGGTGGTAGTTATGCTAGTAGTGGTGGAACCCCTGCTGATCCTGGTTTGGCAAATGTGCACACCACAGTCCGTCGGTCATCCGGTGGTTCCTTAAAGAACCTCCAGACTTCTGAAATTAGCCCTCGCCGCAGGAGCCCTCGCACGGGAGCTTCACTAGTTGACACATTGGCGCTGATGCACCAGCTCCTGGCCACTGCCTCTCCGTCTGGCCCCACCACGCTCTTCAACATGTTCTGGTCGAGGACCCTCCTCCGTCTCAGAAGCACTGTGTTCACCCGGGACTCTAACCCAGCTTGGGTCTGTCACTCATCATCCTCCGATCCCTCAGTCTGCTCCCCCTCGGACTCCTGCCCTGACAACAACTTCCCCACAGTCTGACAACCGTGTCTCCTCATCGTCGGACACCTCTTTACAAACTCTTCCATACGTCAAACAAGGTCATCATCACCACAGACTGCGACTGGTGGAAAAACCTGGGCATCGGAAATATGCTCTCAGCAACCGGACAAGTGGTTTGTTTGTGACGTGGGAGGGTCCAGAAAACAGTTCCTCAGAGTATGCCGGTTCAAATGGCAAATTTTGCTGGGAGGGGCGGCAGACTGGGGGGGAGGGGCTGAGGTGCAGGAGGCTGGAGGAGTTGACCGGATTTCGGTGACATGGGTGGACGCGTGGAAGATGACTGGTGGACAATGCTCGAAGCATTGTCGGCAATCCACGACATCACCTGTTGCACTGTTCTGGCCTCAACAGTGCTCTACCACGATCCCAGTAACTTCAGACATGAACCTAGGGAGTTGTAGCTGCGGCGTTCCCCTGCTCCTCATAGCAGGTGGTGTCTCACCCTGCCCGGACCACGGCCTCTGACCCCTGCAGTAGTTGGACGCCCACGTCCCGCCCTCGTCCTTACCCCTAGCCTCGCGGGGTTAAACATTTTGAAAATGAGAGTTATAAAATGTATTTTTTTTTTTTTTTTTTTGTTTTTTTTGTTTTTTTTTGTGTTTTTAGTTTTTAAAACCAAACGATGCTATCCTATTGCTATGGCTATTTTATAGCCAAGTATACAGCACAACTACTAGCCAGATGAGATGACGCTGAGTTATGAAAAAAATAAACGTAAAAAAAAAAGGAAATGGCAGACTGTTGCCTAGTTGAAATACACAACCCCGGGCCCTAATAATTTTCCCACTTCGGTCTTTGCGATGGATATGTGCGTCACTAAAACACAGTGTCGCAAGTCGACTCCAAATTGCTCCCAATTTGATAGTAGATGCAATGCAGCAAGTACACGCACCAGCGATCAACCAGAAATCAAAATATATAAACGCTACTGTAGGCGTAATTAGACGTTTGTATTCTCCTAGGCTATTTTCTAGCCAAGTATTACAGCACACACTATGCCAGATGAGATGACGCTGAGTTATGAAAAAATAAACGTTAAAATAAAAAGAAACTGCAGACTGTGCCTAATTGAAATACAACCCGGGCCTAATAAATTTTCCCAACTCGGTCTTGCGATGGATATGTGCATCACTAAAACACAGTGGTCGCAAGTCTGACTCCAAATTGCTCCCAATTTGATAGTAGATGCACTGCAGCAAGTACAGCCACCAGCAGATCAACCAGAAATCAAATATATATAACGCTACTGTAGGCGTAATTAAGACGTTTGTATTCTCCTATGGCTATTTTCTAGCAAGTATTACACACACTACTATGCCAGATGAGATGACGCAGGGTTATGAAAAAAAAACGTAAAATAAAAAGAGAAACTGGCAGACTGTGCCTAATTGAAATACAACCCGGGCCCAATAAATTTTCCACTTCGGTCTTTCGATGGAATGTGCGTCACTAAACACAGTGTCGCAGTCTGACTCCAAATTGCTCCCAATTTGATAGTAGATGCACTGCAGCAAGTAAGCCAACAGCAGATCAACCAGAAATCATATATATAACGCTACTGTAGGCGTAATTAAGACGTTTGTATTCTCTATGGCTATTTTCTAGCCAAGTATTACAGCACCACTATATGCAGAGAGAGTGACGCTGAGTTATGAAAAAATAAACGTTAAAAATAAAAAGAAACTGGCAGACTGTGCCTAATTGAAATACAACCCCGGGCCCTAATAATTTTCCCACCTTCGGTCTTTGGATGGATATGTGCGTCACTAAAACACAGTGGTGCAAGTCTGACTCCAAATTGCTCCCAATTTGATAGTAGATGCACTGCAGCAAGTTACAGCCAACAGCAGATCAACCAGAATCAAATATTATAACGCACACTGTAGGCGTAATTAAGACGTTTGTATTCTCCTATGGTCTATTTTTAGCAAGATTACAGCACACTACTATGCCAGATGAGATGACGCTGAGTTATGAAAAAAATAAACGTAAAATAAAAAGAAACTGGCAGCTGTGCCTAATTGAAATACAACCCGGGCCCTAATAAATTTTCCCACTTCGGTCTTGCAATGGATATGTGCGTCACTAAAACACAGGTCGCAAGTCTGCCCAAATGCTCCAATTTGATAGTAGATGCAACTGCAGCAAGTACAGCCACCAGCAGATCAACCAGAAATCAAAATATAAACGCTACTGTAGGCGTAATTAAGACGTTTGTATTCTCTATGGCTATTTTCTAGCCAAGTATTACAGCACACTACTATGCCAGGAGATGACGCTGAGTTATGAAAAAAATAAACGTAAAATAAAAAGAAACTGGCAGACGTGCCTAAATTCTACTCAAACCCCTAAAAAATTTCCCACTTGGTGTTTGAGGTGGATATGGTGTCACTAAGAGCTAAACACAACGCGTAGCAAGTCCCCCTGCTAATTCCTCACCAATATGGTACTAGCTGCAAATAAAAAAAAAAAAAATTATAACGTTATAAGCCCTAAGCCCTAAGCCCTAAGCCCTAAGAAGGGCTGTTGGGTTCTTTTAGAATCACTCCTGCCTAACAGTAAGCTAATAGAACACCCTAACGCTTTCCTGAGCAGCAGCAGCTCTTCCCTAGCGGCACACAGACAGAGAATGATCCGAGCAGCGCGGGGAGCGGCTAGTCTATCCCAGGGTCACCTGATCTGGTCAGCCAACCACTGCTACTAACGTGTAAGGGTACCAAGTCATGTGGGTGGAGTGCAGGTCTCCTGGCTTGTGATTGGCTCTGTTTTCTGGCCGCCAAAAAGCAAACGGCGGAGCTGCCATTTTCTCGAGCGGGACGAAATACTCGTCGAGCAACGAGCAGTTACGAGTACGCTAAGCTCGGACGAGTATGTTCGCTCATCTCTATTTATATTCCTTTAAACACCTCACAAGTTCTATCCTACCCTATGGAGGGGAACAAAAATATAAAGTTTGTGCCACCTTAAGCATTTTTCTGCCAGGAAAAATCCATAATTATTACATGCCCTCCAAAAACAGATATGGTGTTCACAAAATCCATCTTATGGATTGTCCAAATAGGAATATCTAAATGGAAACAAAGTTTCTGGGCCTAAACCAGGATCATTGCTAGGTCAAAGAGTAGGAGGAGGCTCATGGCCCTGGAGGTCTGCATCCATCATCATATTTTTTCCAAAGCCAAAAACAAACAGGAGTTGATCCAAAGCAGAGATGACCAGTAAATGGGATATTTGCATATCCTCTGAGTTCTGTATCCACTCCCGCTTTTGGCTATCATCCTGAAGATTTTCATTCCTTCTGACAAATGAAATGAAGGGGAAAACCAACCATAGTGGCAACGTCAGCAGTCAGTTGGCAGCAGCATGAGTAGGCCACAGAGTGGCACAATGACAGAGTGTGGAGGTGGCAGCAGCAGAATGAGGGTCAGAGAATGGCACATGACAAATTCTGGGGGGGCAGCAACATGGTAGGCCACAAAGTGGCACATGACAAAGAGTGGAGGTGGCGGCAGAAGCAGCAGGAGAGTCAGAGAGTGGCACAATGACAGTGTGTGTAGTGGGCGCAGCAGTAGCATCAGCATGAGAGCACAATTCTGGTGGTGGCAGCAACATGGAGTGTGGAGGTGCTGGCAGCAGGAGGCCAGAAAGTGCAACAACGTGTGGAAGTGGTGTACAATTCCAGTTTCCTGGTAATTGGTGAATAAAATTTGGGGAATACAGAGCCCCAAAAAACTGCACCTGGAATTGACACCACTATAGTGATTTAACACCCGATTTCTTGACATCTACTTTAGCAACAAAAAACCACTTGGACTTTGAGAAAAAAAACACTCCACCAGCTACAGATATACTTGAGTATAAGCCAACCCGAGTATAAGTGAGACCCCTAATTTTAACCAAAAAAAACCTGGAAAACCTATTGACTCAAGTATAAGCCGAGGGAAATGCGTTGGGTCACAGCCTCCCAGTATATAGCCAGCCCCCGTAGTATACAGCTGCCCAGCCCCCGTGCATACAGCCTGCCCAGCCCCTACCCAAGTATTAGCCTGTCCAGCCCCTGCCCGTAGTACCAAACCTGTCCAGACCTGCCCGTAGTACATGCCTTCCCATCCCCTGCCGTATATACAACCTGCCAGCCCCTGCCTGAATATAAAGCCTGCCCAGCCCTTGCCCGTAGAACAATCCTTTAGAAAAAAAAAACAAACACTGTACTCACCTTCCGATGCCCTTCCGGCAGGTCTTCTTCTTATGTGTCCAGCAGCTGATGTACCGATCCCTGCGACAGACAGCGCGCCGGGTGGGGCGTCGGAAGGTGAGTAAAGTGGGTTTTTTATGACTCCAGTATAAGCCGAGGTGAAGTTTTCGCACACATTTTTTGTGCTGAAAAACTTGGCTTATACTCAAATATATAAGAGTGTGGATTTGACACGGATTTCTTGAAATCACTTTAGCAACAAAAAACAATTGAAATTTCGAGGATACAGAACCCCAAAAACTGACACCCTGGACTTTGAGCAGAATAACTCCATCTCTACTCAGTAGAGTACAAGCAGCTGGATTGGAGCCGAACCGGCTAGGTAAACATGGGGTGCGGCTGAACTAATAGCCGGCACCCCAGTGTAACACCACAGTCGGAGTGGGCTCCGATCGCAGGTGTTTAACCCGTTAATGCCACGGTGAACGCACTGCGGCATTCAACCTGCCTTTGGGGGGCGGCGATCGGGGGGCGCGATGGTTGCTATGGAAGTGCTAGGGTCCGATCTGGTCCCCGCATAGCCTGCAGGCACTGCCAGTAAGATGATTGCTTGTTCAGCTTGCATGGTAGAAAAGTAAAAAAAAAAATGTTTCCACTAAAAAAGCCATAACATATAAAAGAGACTTATGATTTAGACTTTTTTTGTGTAAAACACAAACCCCACATATATAGTCCCAAAAAAACAAGCCATCAACCAGCTCCATAGCCAAAAAAATTTAAAATGTGTGCCACCGGACCCATAGAATAAAGATAACATGTTATTAGGCTATATAGTGAGCACCAAAAAATCCAGTACAGAATTGAAGTTTTCCTACTCCTGTCCTAAAAAGTTCCTAAATTTTCAACAATAGGGGATATCAACCCCAAAATTGGTAACACTGGAAAAAAGCATCTCATCCCGCGAAAAAAATGCCTTTACATGGCCCCAATAACAAAAAAGCAAAAATTTTATAGCCTACAAAAGGACCAATGAGGAAACTAAACTGGCCTGGAGTTGCAGTCCCTCCTTGCCTTGTGAGCCTTGCTGTGTGCCCATAAAACAAGTAAAGCATGTGGGGGGTCTCTGTACTCGGAGAAACTGCAGACAAATGTATGGTGAATTTTGTATTTTTATCTTTTGGAAATGTGTACATTTAGGGTCTAAATGAACGTATAACCAAAAAAATTTTACCATTCTAAATTCACCTCATTTTATTCAAATATATGAAAATCTCAAAGGGGTTAACATCTTCCTAAAAGACATTTCAAAAATTATGAAAAAGTAAAATAGACATATAGGAAATGATATTCAGCAATTTATTTAGGTGGTAAATCTAACTACCTGAAAATGTAATGATTTTGCATTTCAAAAAAGTGAAATTTTTCAAAAAATTCATAATTTTTTCTCTTTTTTCTTTTTTTTTTTATATAGATTGGTACGGATTCGGTGATACCAAATATGTACTTTTTTGTGTGTTTTTGTGTTTTATATACTTTATTTGGATTTTATAAGTAATTGGGCTTATAAGTAATGATTTTTACTTTTTTACATTTTCCACCCTTTGGCTTGAACAAGCATTCATCCGATTGCTTGTTCAAGCCTTTACTCTGCAATGCTGTGCATGCTCAGTTACATATAACCGGGTCCTGCCTGGAGGCGGAACCCGGCACTCACCGAACCCCAGAGATGCTTAAGGTTATTAAGGGGTTAGATGACTTAAGCAGTGTGATGGTTTAGTGTATGGCTATTATGTAGTGTGACTATTAGTAGGTGGTGTGCTCCTTACAGTGGACATTTTTACGAAGGGTGCCACATTTAGTGTAGAGGTTACATTGAGGGGACATTATAAGGTGGAGAGCACAGAGAAGTGGAACAAGTGTAGGCATTTTAATGTGTTGGGCCATATTGAGGGAGTATTAAGGAGTATTCCTTAAATAGTATAGTATTTATATAGTATAGTATTTATGAGATATCCCAGCCATGACTTCCTGTGGCTATAAAGTCCTGCCTTGTAACACTAATTTGCATGGTTAAAAATTGCTCAATTCGGGAGCAGAAACACCACATCTTGTGCCATGGGTGAATAAACACATCAATTGTATGTTGTGATGCCTCTCTGAATTTTTTTCAGGATATTGCCTAATACATTCCTGTGATTTGGATTTGTTGGAGGCTTGCACCCTAACCAGGACTTGATCCCTTGGATCCATAGTAGTGCTCCATCTTTTGTATTTTGACCATACTATTTATGACATATTCTGATGTATGCCAATTTCTATTTAAATGTGAAAAATGTTGAAATTTTATGTTTCAAATGTAAGTATTATGTGACATGTAATTTAGGAAATATCTATGTTAAAGAGTAACTGCAAAGGTTTTTTTATTTTTCACAAATCAATAGCTCTTGGGATGTAAAACAACTTTGCCTATTATCTTTATTACCTATATTCAGTAGTTTCCTTGCTATAGCCCTCACAATACCTCATTGCTGCAATAGCTACCTCTTCTCCATGTGCTTAGAAGCCTTACAAATCTGTATGTTGTTTACACTTTGTTTCTGGTTGGTTTCCTGGGACAGGAGGAGATGCTGCTCCCTGCTCATAGGGGAAGAGGTCATGTGTCAGTGAATGTAGCAGGGCTGAAATTGTGCAGAACAGTGTATGCAGCAGAGCTGGATGTGTATGCAGATGTCTCCTGCACAGAATATTAAGGTGCAAGATCTATCCTATTCCCTATCAGTCCCTCCATCCCAGTCTGTGATTCTACAGAAGTTTTTTCTGTCTGTCTAGTGTCTTCTTACTGCTCACATCCCCCACATTGTCATCTGCAGTATCAGCTCTGTCCAGATAAGCTATTTACCCTTCGTGTTCACACAGCACATGTTATAGATTGCATGTAACTGGTGTACTAATGATTTCTATAAAATTTTTACATGTTCCCTGCTCCTTCATATGATGGAAGATGCCAGGCTAGTCACCATATACATCCTGTTTGTGCACTGTGCAGTGTTCAGTGGATTTACTTGTGGGAAACTAAATAGATTTAATGCTACATTACTTTGAGAGAGAATACAAGGCATTATGGGATCTATGGGCAAACTAGCTGGCCTCAGCCTGAGGGCATAGACTGACAGATATTAGTCTCCGCCCACTTCCCCTCTGATGAGAAGAATTTTTGTCAAACACTTTCAGAACAGAAAATGCCATAACTATGGAAAGAAAAGGACGAGCAGCACAAAGTAGGCATCGTTCTGTTTGTTTTCAAAAGGGAATCACACATTATAATTTGTTAAAATCACTATAGCTTTATAGTTACGCTTTAATGCAAAGCTGTTGTAGGAGAATGCCCTTTGAGCCTAATAAGAACTCCTGTTATCATATTACAATAAAGCATACCTTCATTTTAATGCAGAGAAATTGGAAAATAAAAAGCAGAATAATTTAACACATTAGTAGCTTTCTAAGTACAATTTCAACATTCCAACATATGTTGTCAATAAGAAACACATGTTCTTACAGACAATAGCCTAAATTATACCAGAGCGGAAAAAATTACATAAGAAGATTTGTGAAACCATACTCACCACAACTAAGGTTGCTTTCTGCTTTTCTTGCCCATGATGGGATGTTCCAAAAGTCATTTTCCCAATTTATAATGTTTCCCTGTACTTCACAGCTGAGGTTTGAAAGAGTGATTGCTTCCATTGCTATGTCCCAGAGACGGAAATTGTAAATATCTCCCTCAAATGGCTCACTTCCAGAACCGTAGGAGCCCAGTGTTAAATTCCCATTACCTGGAATGGTAAGGTCTTTTGCGTCTGGACAGGAAACAGCTTGGTAGCCGCTTTTTGTGCTCACAAATATTTGCTCCGAACGATTATGCCAGATAATACACAACTGTTGAAATGATTCTGTAAAGAATTCTTTACTACCATGTGAAAGCAGGGCAGGATCAAGAATGCATGGAACACCCAAAACAGACAGGACATACCCATGAACATCTTTTCCAAAGCTAAGTAGGTCGGTGTTTGAGCTTTTGTAAGAAAAAACCCTCCAGTTCTCTTTGCTGTTGTTGGTTTTGGCAGCCTCAAAGCAGACAGTTAATTGTGTTAAAGTAGGAAGAGTAACTTTGGAAGAAACTGAAACAACACCAAAACTTTGGTTTTGTGGAATACTGACTTTCTGGTTTCTTAAAGACACAGCCACTACAAAAAAAAAAGAAAAGAAAAGGGATTGATCACAAAAACAAGAGTTATCCTAATCTCATACATTTTGTAGTATAATTTATGATAGTTAAACAAAACAAAGATTAAGTCTGTTAAAGGGGTTTTCACAAAATTGACATTCATCCCCTAGCCAGAGGTGTGATAACGGGGGTAAAGGAGGGGAGGGCAATTGAGCCCTAATGCCCTTTTAGCTTCCTTTTATTGCAGAATTCTGTTATTTGTTTGTCATTTGATTTAAACCATAAATCCCTTAGAAGTAAATGGAATTCATGATAAGCTTTTGGGCTCCAATGACTGCTATGAGACGTGTGGTCCCCTTTCACATAATCTTGATTTTTGTATTGTATGTAATTTTGTAATGTATTTTCTCGCCTATCATTAGTGTTAAAATTTGTTCAAAGTCCAACAGATAATTATACAGTGATTAATGAATCCCAAACCCGTACAGGATGTACAACAACTATCCCATAAAAGGGTAAAAATTCTTCCCTGACTCAATATGGGGTAACTAGAAAAATCCTTTAATGAGATATGTTGTTAGGGTTATACAAAATCCAGGACCTTTGAGTACAAAAGTACAATAAGGGATAACAATTTGATCAGTAGGAATTTCATTGCTGGGACCCACATCAATCACAAAAGTGGGCCTCCGGAATTCTGTATAATGGGAGTCCCATTTTCACTAAATAAATGAAATGACAGGTTGAGCATACAACCTGCTTCTCGATTCATTGCTTGCAATTGAATGGAGCCGCATGTAGTGCTTGGCAACTTCTGGTACTCTAATAGCCATGGAATAAGTGAGAAAGGGACTTGAAACAACCTCTTTTATTATACGAAGTAACACAGGTATAATCCATAGTAATTGCAATTAATTATTGTTAATATTTCACTTTCTTCTTCCCACTTCATTTACACTTGATGTTTTCCACACAAACATCTTGGATTCCTTACTTTTTCATCTATTTCCTGAATCTCCCTTTATAAAAATCCTTTATATCTCCCTTTCAAAAAGGTTCTATGGCAGCACAAAATCTACAATTGAACTAAGTATTTAGAGATAGATAGTATGAAATAGGTATGAGATAGATAAAGTAGTGATCATGATACATTTTAACATGCTAATTTATTCTACACTGATTTCTACAAATAACCTTTTGGGAACAAAGTAGGTCATCCAAGTGTGTCTGCATTTCATGCAAAGGGTGTATATGAAAACAGCAGTGCTTGGCATCAGCAAAACATATGAAACCACAAAACAATTAGAGCAAAGGCTCTAATAAATGTCTTACATTTTTTTTATTAACAGTTCATGGTGGCAGACAATTATCTTTAAAATTAAAAAGGGGGTATTCCTGAAGTTGTACAAGCTTTTACAAAGTTGCAATTCCTGGTGCACCTCATTCCCTTTATCCAACCTTCACATGGAGTGGGCATGGAGGGTTGTGTTGTAGGCCATGCAGTAAATGCTGCATACCTAAACACTAGCTATAACTGGTGCCAATTCCTTACACAGTTCTACAGCAGGACCTGGACAGTCAGGTGCTCGATAAATGCTTGAAGCAGTGCCTCTTAATATATCTGGCAGAACAAAAGGTGCAGGGGGGACATCAAGCCTTACATAGAAAATATAATAAAAACACTGGCAATGAGGGGGCCAAGTCACCTGTGGGTTAGATGGCATTAATTCGAAGCAATAAATGTTTAAACAAAGCAATATCTGAGATTATGTCTACTCTACTAAAGATTGTATAATATGGAATATACAATTTATAAAATTGTATCAAATTCAATTCATCATAGTACCAACCTGACATAAAAATGCTACACTTACACAAAATACATTATAAATACATTATACAACATGTATAATGTCTGCCTTCTTTGTAATATTAAAAATAAAATTGTGTTCCGAATTCACATTAACAAGTGCTTGCCTAGCCCATAACCTGGGTGAGCACACAGCCAGGTGCAGGAGATTGAGCGCTTCTCACCCTTCCCCACTTCATTGGCCACAACTACAAGAAGAAAAGTATAGGATATTTCCCATATTTTGCATAGATGCTACCCAGTCGTCTAACGGTGTGGTGAGACACAGATTGCTCACCGTACTGTGACCGGCTGCCAAAGACCTCTATGGGGCTGTGATCCCGGCGGCCAATTTTACGGCCAGATCATGGCCCCCATGGCGGTCGTGTGCATGAGAACTAAGAGAAACAAAAGCAACAGCACTCCTTAGAGATCTGATGAAAAGGTGTATACATGGTGTTCCGACATAGCATCTATATCAAGCATTATCATATCTGAAATAATGCCTACTTCTCTTTTTGAGTTTTTGAGCTGCATACCATTCTGTATTATCTTTTTTAATAAGAAACAACAGGTTACTTGTTCCCTTTAATGCAAGTGTTTTTATCATATTGTCTATGTGTATATCGTAGTATAATAGTTAGAGAGTGGCAAATCGATTCGAAGGAAGTGGAATTCGATATGAATTTCACTGAAAATTTGATTCTTCTGAACCCGAAGTTTATGCTGATTCATGGGAACAAAGTTTTTTTTTTACTCTTTTTTTTCTAAATGGGCGTGAGCAGAACGTGTTGCATGGGGAAGAGGACTCTGGGAAGGAGAAAGGAACTCCCTCGATGACATCTGCAGACCTGTAAGCCAATCAGCGACCAGCAGGCTAATGTGATGTCACGCAGCCCTATAAAAACCAGCCATTTTCAATCTCGGCACTTCACACTGCATGTGGTGTCTGTAGCGTCTAGCTGCTGTTAGTGTACTGTGCTGTAGCGATTTCTTTTTCAATCCCTGGGTGTGCTTTTAGGGGGATCTGTATACCCCAAATAGCAATTCTTTGTAGTTACTGAATCCAATAGGAAGAAATCTGTTTCATATCTATGCAGCAGCTGTAGTGATTTGTGGACCACTCTCAGGGTGTGCATTTTGGGGTATCTGTGTAACACAAACTGCAATATTTTCTTGTTGATGAAGTTGAGAGCAAGAAATACATTTCACATCTACCTAGTTTATAGAGTGCTTTCTGCTCCTCTCCCAGGGTGTGCATTGTGGGGTTTCTCTATAACACAAATTCCAATACTTTTTGTTGCTAAAGTTCAGAGCAACAAATAAGTTTTAAATCCACGTAGTTTATAGAGTGATTTTCGCTCCAATTACAGGGTGTCCGTTGTGGGGTATCTGTATAACGCAAATTCCAATACTTTTTGTTGCTAAAGTTCAGACTAACAAATAAGTGTCAAATTCACATAGTTTATAGAGTGATTTTCGCTCCAATTACAGAGTGTCCATTGTGGGGTATCTGTATAAAGCAAATTCCAATACTTTTTGTTGCTAAAAATCAGAGCAAGATTTACATTTTAAATCCACATTGTTTATAGAGTGATTTTCGCTCCAGTTACAGGGTGTTCATTGGCATGTTGGGTATTAGTTGGCATGGCCCAGGAGCAGGTCAGCGACCCTCACCTGTCCTCAACCAGCCTCTGTCCTGTTCATTTCCCTCAGCCAGAGAGCTACTAGGTGATCTGGGCTCAGCACAACTATTCAGCGAGGATGAAGTGTTTGAGGACAGTCAGCATCCGCTTGGCAGTGAAGAGATGGGGCAGACATCCTCTGTTTCGTGCAGTAGGCAAATTGATGATGATCTAGCCGATCGCACTTGGGAGCCGGGTGTAGCAAGGGATTCATCATCTTCGGGCAAAGAGAGTGTCACCTTCTGAGTCAGGCAAAGGATCAGGCAGCAAGTCGCTACTGTTGCTGTGAGTCATCAGGGTGGCAGCAGTGTGAGCACGGGAGCCAAACGGCCGCGGGGTACAAACCCCACTTCGGAGGTCCAAGGAAGCAGTGGTAAAGGGGCTCAGCGAGGCAGCTGAGCCTAGCGTGTATATATGTAGAATCTGCGGGCAGAAAGTAAACCGTGGCCAGGGAGCTAACATAGGCACCACGGCAATGCATCAACACATGCAGCGTCACCATCCAATGGCCTGGAAGAAATGGGGAACCAATGTGGAGGTCCATCCTGCCACTGCAGCAACAGCAGCAACAGAACCTAGTGGCACAGATACCATTTCAGCTTTCAGCCAGTCAGAGCTCCAGCACCTCTCCCGAAGAGAGCTGTTTGTCTTTGACATCATCTCCCAGTCCAGATGCTCTTGCTCCTCGCTATGCATGGCACCAGCAGTCGTTGAAAGAGGCGATTACAATGAGACAACTGTATGCGTCCAGCTATCCTAAGGTGCAGAAGTTGACCATGCTCTTATCCAACTTGTTGGTACTGCAGCCTTCAGAAAACTAATGGCTTGTGCCGAACCGAGGTGGAGAGTTCAAAGCCGCAATTTTTTTTCCAAAGAGGCAGTGCCAGCCCTTCACCAATATGTACAACAGAAGGTGGGCCAGTCCTTGAGCTTATCAGTTTCTTTCAAGGTGCAAGGCAGGGGGCGGACAGTTGGAGCTTTAACTACGGTCAGGGCCAGTTCATGTCCTTTACAGCCCACTGGGTGAATGGGCTTCCCGCCCAGCCACACCAACAACTTCCACAAGAGACGCCGCTTTCTCCTCCACGATGTCTAATTGCTGCTCCTGCACCAGTGTTTGGCTTTCTCCCCGACAACTGCAAAATGGAACCATGGTGACAGACAATGGGAAGAACATGGTGTCCGCGCTGCAACAAGTTAGATATGCGATGTTTCCATCCATTGGAATTCCAGCCTCCATATGTTAGACCTTCTGTACAGAGAAAAGCCATTAATGATTTTTTGATGATGCAAGCGGAACAGAGTACTCTCCAGTGTAACTTTGATGTCAGCCACTGGCAGCTCATGCGTGACACCTGCCATTTGCTCTGGCCCTTTGAAGAGGCCACTTTATTTGTCAGTCGCCAGGACTATGGGATGAATAAGGTCATTCCACTGCTTCATGTCCTGGAACTCATGCTGCAAAAATTGTCTGGTCAGGGCACTGGAGACTACATCTCATGGCCACATGAGTCCAGTGGGGGCTGAACTGGAGGAGGAGGAGGACGTTGGAGCACATGCAGAGTCTGGTGAAATCTGGGGTTTTTCCACTCAGGAGACAAGAGAGGAGGAACAGGAGCATCTGGAGGAGGTAGAAGAGGCAAAGGCAGATGACCCAGAAGCACTGTGGCAGTATACAGTGGAGATGGAAGCCAGGAGTCCCTCATAGTCACTTTGCAGATGGCTGCTTTTTTTTCCAGCTGCTGAGAGGGAGGAACAACTGGCATACTATAGAGAAATACTGTGCACATAGTTGGCCACTGCCTATGTGCGCCATTGTCCATTCTCTGTCAGGTCTGACCGGGGGGATTCCGGGCAGTCATCGCTCACATACTACTTCCACGGCTGTTGTGGGGGGGGGGGGGGGGGGGTAGGAGCAGTAGCAGCTTCTTCAGCAGCAGCTTAATTCTGGATTTCTTAATCAGCAACATCCTTCACCTACCTAGGGAGGAGGGTAGCTGCCACCAGCAGCAGCAGAACATGGAGAAAACCCTGCACCAGGTGGTGGCCTACTTGGACAGCACTTTACCACCTCAGGTAGAGGATCCCATGGGCTACTGGACAGCCAAACTTGATGCGTGGCCGGATCTTGCCACGCATCAAGTTTGGCTGCAGTAGAGAAGCTGTTCTGCCGGCCAGTAGTGTGGCATCAGTGCGGGTGTTACTCCAAGGAGAATCCGCTTGTCCACCCGTAATGTGAAGAGACTGACCTTTGTCAAGATGAATCAGGCTTGGATCGCCCAGGATTTCAACTCACCAATGCCTTATGCATCCGATTAAATCAGCCATGACGCCTCCCCAAATGTTGAGAAATGAGTCTGGGTTCTAACTACCTGCCTCAGCCACTATTCTGATGCTGCCACCCGCCTGATGTCACACATCTGCTGCCAGTTGCTCCATCCACCTCCTACCATATTTACCAGGGACTGGAATTGTCCGCCACCTCCACACTTTAGCATTGTGTCACTCTGTGGACTACCATGTTGCCGCCACCTCCACACATCTGACCTCCTGCTGCTGCTTCCTTTGCAGTTCTTTTTTGGCAAAGACCTGATATTTTCAGGAAAACTGTAATGTATTATGCATGTGGCTTCTCTAATCTTCCAATTTAAATGGAAAATTTCAACTTCGAATTCATTTCAAACTTCGTCATTGTGCCACAATGTGGCCTCCTCTGCGGCAGAGAGTTCCATAGTCTCATTGCTCTTACAGCAAAGATCCCCATCGATAGGGATAATAGAACGTAGAGGATGCGTCCTTGTCCTGGACACAGGCTTAGGTATAAAAAGATCTTTGGAGAGATCCTTGTACTGCCCATTCAGGTATTTGTACATTGTAATGAGGTCTCCCTTTAGCTGTCTTTTTTCTAAACTGAATAACCCCAAATTTTGTTATCTGTCATTATATACTCCCCCATTCCCCTAATAATCTTGGTTGCTCAACTCTGCACCCGTTCCAGTTCTATTATGTCCTTTTTATACCCTGGTGCCCAAAACTGTACACAATATTCCACGTATGGTCTGACTAGTGATTTGTAAAAGGGCAAAACCAGGTTTTTATGTTTTTATTTTAAAGATAATCCTGAGCTGTGAACTCCGTTTTGAAAATATACTAATAAAATGATAAATTATTTGTTTGATATATATTTATATTTTTGTCTGCATTTATTTTTGTTTAGAAAGTATAGGTTTATATACTACACAGGAAAAGGCCTGGACTTGTGGTCAGGAGGTCTTTAAGCAGTTTGTTTGGTTCTGCATCAATAAAGCAGTTTGCTAGGTCCTGAATCAATACTACGAGTTCCTCCCCTTTCCTCCTAACAGAGTAAGGTCTGTGCTATTCAGGATCTGCTGACAGTTCACATGTGACTTTCTAATGTAAGAAAGTTCTTACTGCACACAGAAGTATTTACTTGTACAAGAAGAGAACAGCGGGCTAGAATCCACAGACTCTTATGACTTACTGCAGTAATCAGATGTACTTGCAAATGGTGATACAGCTGTAGATATTTGCTGTTCTAGGTAAAAGATGCAGTGCTTAAATGTCAAAAACTTTTCCCTGCATAATACCTAAATGAACTTTTCTCCATATTCCTCCTATAATTCCCCTTCAATTTTATTTTTAATATTATAAAGAAGGCAAACATTATACATATTGTATTATACAAATTGACATTTGTCTGACAGCAGGTTTAACCTGTTTCCCTACACAGTCAGTTGAGAAGAGCATGCATCTGAATGTGAGTAGCTGGGTATGACCAACACAATGATTTATCTATGGGAGTTAAAGAGAACCTACCACCACAAATCTACCTATAAAGGTAGAACGGGTGGTAGGTGCATGTATTGAGGATAGCCCTCCTCCAGTCCCCGCTATCTTTTTTTAAATCTGTTTTTTGCCCTAATGCATACATGTTCTAAAGAGGCTACTGGGGTGTGGAGTAGCCGAACATGAGGCTACACGTTGAGGCTAATCCACACCCCAGTAGCCTCTTTGTTCCTCCTACCAGAAATCTGCGCGCCTTCATCTGAGAAGCTGGTGTTCTGCGCAGCTACGAGAAGCTGCACACCGAAAATGTCAGGGTAGAAGGAACAAAGAGGCTACTGGGGCGTGGAGTAGCCACGACGTGTAGCCTCATGTCCGGCTACTCCCCACCCTAGTAGCCTCTTTAGAAAATATACATATTAGGCCAAAAAAAAGATTTTAAAAAAGATAGCAGGGACGAGAGGATTAGCTCTAAAAAGTCCAATACATGCACCTACCACCCGTTCTACCTTTATATTAGAAGTAAATTCACCAAATAATTACATTCATACTTACCAATATTATATGTAACTGAGAAGCCTTTCTTCTGGATGCTAAAATCACTTACAAAAGTAATTATCATCACATTTCCAGTTGAATTAAATGTGAGGCCTTTTGCTGTAATTCCACAAAATTTTGAAACAGTTTCACCATTGTTTATTGAGAGTGAATCATACATGCAGTTCTGAGCTTCTTCAACATCAAAGTCTATAAATGTCACTTGTATTATAAATCCAGCTGGAGCTTGTATTGTCCACTTGCAATCCTGACTGTTGGGGTACATTTCAGGGTAGCATGGTGAGGTAAAAGATCCAGAGGGGGCAGAAAGCACCAACTTGCAATTGGCACAGCATAATACTGTTGGATAAAAAAAAGATACAGAAACATGTTAAAGTGGCTTGGTATGTCTAATGTATAAAACATATCAGAACTAGTTTTTTCTTTCTTGTACCCTGCAAGTGTAAAACATTCTTCACATTGATATAATACAGACCTTTTAATTTCATACTAGATAAGGGGTAACCTATCCTTTCCATCATCTTAGTGTCCCTATTTCACCCCCCTTTTTTATTTATTCTCTCCTTTCTCTCTCTTACAACCCTGCCTCTTACCCCTCACAGGTTTTCATTGTAACCACCCCACTGAGATGTGTTTCTATATGTTCTCTTTTCGGGTGTGACACTATGCCCTAAAATGTTTGTTGTACATGTTTTCTTTTTATGGGATAAACAATCAATGTAAATATTCAGAAAACAAAAAAGGTTAGAAAACAGATGCATCAAGTCCAATCTATTAACCATACAGAGTTGATAAAAAGAAAGACAATAAAAAATATTACAAGGCTGATGTCAATTGGCCAAATCGGGGAAGAAATCTTTCCGCATCCCAATATGGTTGTATATATCAAATTAAATGATACATTTTTTTCTAGGCTAACTCCACAGTTAGTAATCTGTCACTGTATTCTTTCTGTTAATAAGCTTGATTGCTCTCCTCTGCACCCTTTACAGCTTTACAGAAAAACTATGTTCTTTTTTTTTATATAAATATTTTTATAAGAACCAAGGCATTACATTTTCATCAAGACAATTTGACATTCATCATATTCATATACAGTGCACATTGGTTCCATTTTTTCCATATTAAAACTTCAAAGCATCCTAAACCATAGGATGGCAACCACAACTTCAAAACTAAAACAATAACATTCGGCCTGGTAGGGTACTTATCTTACTATTACACTATTACATGTGAACTTGTAGTGTAAGATATTCTTTTATTTTCTCATTCTCTCTTTTCCTAGACTATGCGTATATACATCATTCTTTATTGCGATCTAAGTACGCAGATTCCAGAACAACGTATTGTGGTGAGGCCTTGTAATGGTTAGTTTGAAGCCAGAGTTTCCAATTTTTGTAAAATTTTTTCTGATTTCCTTCCATAAAAGCTACTGATCTTTCCAATATACAATTGTTATTAACCCTATTGGATAATTCTCCAAAAGATGGTATTTTATCTGTTTTCCATAACGTTGCTATCAGAGATATTGCTGTAATAGTTATATGAAATATTACTACCCTTTCATCTGGAGATAAATCTGCTAGTCCTGCCCCTAGTAATAACATAGCAGGATTTAGGGATAATTTGTATTTCAAAAGGTTTTCTATCATTTTTTCAATTTGTTGCCAAAAATTGGTTAGAACTGGACATGCCCAAAATACATGTAATATTGTACCTGGAGCTTTTAAACACCTCCAGCATTTGTTTGATGATGTTGGATATATTTTAGATAGTTTGCTGGGAGTATAATACCACCTATAGAGAATTTGCCTTCGCGTTTCTAGGTGCATTGTACACTTGGAAAGTGTGGTGGGTAGTTTAAAGATGTATTCCCTGTTTTCAGGTGTTAGAGTGAGATTCAAATCCCTTTCCCAATGCTTCACACATTGCATTTGTTCCATTGTGTGTGTACTATCTAATGTATGGTATATCAGCGAAACACCTTTAGCATGTTTAGTGAGATGGAAGAATTTTGTTTCAAAAATAGTTTTATTGTCCCAACTAGATTTTGGAACTTTTGCTAAAAAATGTCTAATTCGTAGGTATTTTGATATTTTGAGCATACATCGGAAAAAAGCCATTAGGTGATCTTTTTCCCAGATATTCTCAATTTTGTAAATGCCTTTTTGTACCCATTCATTTACATCTAAGTCATCAACCAGATGGGCTAATGTGTCACATGGCATATCCGTCATTTTTAACGAAAACATCTTTTGATCTATTGAGTATTTTTTCCATATATTATATCCTGCCTTTGCTGTGGATAGTTTTGGGATATTGTCATGACCCTCTATTGCTAACGCCCATAATCTGGTGGTCATTGATGTCTTCATGTCCGCCTCATTCTCGATCTGCACCCAATGCTTCGTTGTCTTTTCCAAACACCAATATCTTGTTTGCTCTAAAATGGCTGCTTCATAATATTTGTTTATGTTGGGTAAGCCCAAACCCCCTTTAGCATGAGGTATGTACAGTATGTTAGCTGCTACTCTCGGTTTGGTGTTTAGCCAAATATATTTGTTTAGGATACTTTGGAGTTTAAGGAGGAATTTTTTAGAGACGGGTATAGGAACGTTTCTAAACATATATGTAATCTTTGGAAGGACCATCATCTTTATAGTAGCTATTCTGCCAATCCATGAAATCCAATGCCTAGAATATTCTTTTACTTCAGCTTCAATCTGAGGTATGAGGGCAGAGTAGTTAAGAGAGAAGATGTTTTTACTTGGGAAAGCTAATTTGATTCCCAGATATTGGATTTGACCATCTGCCCATACGTAAGGATTAGAGATGAGTGAGCACTAAAATGCTCGGGTACTCGTTATTCGAGACAAACTTTTCCCGATGCTCGAGTGCTCGTCTCGAATAACGAGCCCCATTGAAGTCAATGGGAGACTCGAGCATTTTTCAAGGGGACCAAGGCTCTGCACAGGGAAGCTTGGCCAAACACCTGGGAACCTCAGAAAAGGATGGAAAGACCACGGAAATGGACAGGAAACAGCAGGGGCAGCATGCATGGATGCCTCTGAGGCTGCTTAATCACACCATTATGCCAAAATTATGGGCAACAGCATGGCCATGACAGAGTGACAGAATGAAGCAAGATAGCATCTAAAACATCCAATAATTGACCCTGACACTATAGGGGACGGCATGCAGAGGCAGCGGCAGCAGCTGCAGGCTAGAGAGTGGCATGGCGACATACCCTAAATGGACTCAGGCTTCAAACCAATGGGTGGCAGAGAGGAACCAAAGGAGGTGAGCAAGAAGCGCTCAAATAATATCGGTACATGATAAAAGTTTGCCAGTATATTTTGTGGATTACACAGCAGGGTGGCGACAAAGTTAACATGGAAGCCATGAAAACAACCCAAAATTCTGCCTGACACAGCTCGTTTGATAAGGGGACCATGTATGGAGGCAGTGAACTAGTAGTAGATTAAAGGTGCTGCAGTTAAAACTATGTTAGTTGGATCTTGGCATGGAGCTGGCGCTCCGCTGCCAGGCGAGCTTTCGCCAATCCAAGCCCCTGTCTCTAGGCTACT
>CM033643.1:169935256-169960770 GCA_019512145.1 Engystomops pustulosus | reverse complement strand
TTTGTATAAGATCAAGTGTAGTAGCGTTCTTATAAGTTTAGGATATGGCGGGTGAGGGGAATGTAAACAGATGCGCAAGAAGCGCTGAAATAATATTGGTAAATGATAAAAGTTTGCCAGTATATTTTGTGGATAACACAGCAGGGTGGCGACAAAGTTAACAACTTTGATGTGGAATCCATGAAAACAACCCAAATTTCTGCCTGACACACCTCGTTTGATAAGGGGACGATGTATGGAGGCAGCTATATGGACGACTTTTGGAGGTAGCAATGGAGACAACGTGTGGAGGCTGCTATGGAGACAATTTAATTTGGATAGTGCCTGTATGTGGCAGTCCAAAAAAGTTTTCAAACCAGAGGAGCAGGTAGGTGGCCCTCCAGAAAAATGAAATAGATTGAGTGCCTGTATGTGGCAGTCCAAAAAAGTTTTCAAACCAGAGGAGCAGGTAGGTGGCCCTCCAGAAAAATTGAATAGATTGAGTGCCTGTATGTGGCACTCCCAAAAATTGTTTAAAACAGAGGACCGGGTAGGTGGCCCTCCAGAAAAATTAAATGCATAAAGTACTATAGCTAGAGCCAGTGGGCCCTGTCAAAAAATAGCCAGTTTCCTCTGCTTTACCGTATTTTGCACTCCGATACTTATGCGCCGTATCAAACATATCAGAACTAGTTTTTTTTCTTTCTTGTACCCTGCAGTTACAAACACATTCTTCACATTGATATAATAAAGACCTTATTAATTTTAATACTAGATAAGGGGTAACCTATCCTTGCCATCATCTTAGTGTCCTATTTCACCCCCCTTTTTATTTATTCTCTCCTTTCTCTCTCGTACAACCCTGGCCTCTTTACCCCTCACAGTTTTCAGTTGTAACCAACCACACTGAGAGTTGTTCTATATGTTCTCTTTTCGGGTGTGACACATGCCCAAAATGTGTTTGTTGTACATGTTTTTTTATGGGAATAAACAATCAATGTAAATATTCAGAAAACAAAAACGTTTAGAAAACAGATGCCAGCAAGTCGCAATCTATAACCATTACAGAGTTGATAAAGAAAGACATAAAAAAATATTACAAGGCTGCATGTCAATTGGGCCAAATCGGGAGAAGAATCCTTTCCGCATCTCCATATGGTTTTGGTATATATTCAAATAAAGTGTGTAGACATTTGTTTTGCTAGGCAACTCCACAGTTAGTAATCTGTCACTGTAATCTGTTCTGTAATAGCTTGATTGCTCTCCTCTGCACCCGTTTACGCTTTATACGAAAAACTATGTTCTTTTCTTTTTTATATAACATATTTTTATAAGAGACCAAGGCATTAACAATTTTCAATCAAGGGGGGGGGACCAAATTTGACATTCATCCATATTCCATATACGTGCATTGGTTTCCATTTTTTCCATATAAAACTCAAAGCATCCTAGACCATAGGATGGCAACCACAACTTCAAAACTAAAACATTAAACATCGGGCCCTGGTAGGGTACTTATCTTACTATACACTATTACAGCATTGAACTTTGTAGTGCAAGATCTTTTATTTCTCATTCTTCTTTTCTAGGACTATGCGTAATTACATCATTCTTTATGATTTGCGATCTAAGTACGCAGATTCATCAGACAACGTATTGTGGTGGGCTTGTAATGGTTAGTTGAAGCCAGAGTTCCCAATTTTTGTAAAAATTTTCTTGATGGTCCTTCCTAAAAGCACTGAGCTTTCCAATATACCATTGTTATAACTATGGATAATTTCTCAACAAAGATGTATTTTATGCTGTTTCCCTAACGTTTGCTATCAGAGATATTGCGTAATAGTTATATGAATATTACCGAACCCTTCATGGAAGATAAATCTGCTAGTTGCCTAGTAATACCATAGCAGGATTTAGGGATATTTGTATTTCCAAATGTTTTTCTATCATTTTTTGCAATTGTTGCCAAAAATGGTGAGAACTGACATATGCCCAAATACATGTAATATGTGTACCTGGAGCTTTTAACAACCTCCAGCATTTTTTGATCGATGTTGGATAGATTTAGTAGTTCTGCTGGGAGTTAAATACACCTATAGAGAATTGCCTTCGCTTTCTAGGTTGATTTACACTTGGAAGTGGTGAGTGGGTAGTTAAAGATGATATTTTCTCTTTTCAGGTGTTTAGAGTGAGATTTTCAAAATCCCTTTCCCAATGACTTCACACATTGCAATTTGTTCCATTGTGTTGTACTATCCTAATGATGTGTTATCATCAGCGACAACACCTGTTAATGCATGTTTTAGTGACGATGGAAGAATTTTGTTCAAAATAGTTTTATTGTCCCCAACTAGTTTTGGAATTTTTTGCTAAAAAATGTCTAATTCCGTAGGTATTTTGATATTTGAGCATACATCGGTAAAAAGCATTAGGTGATCTTTTTCCCAGTATATTCTCAATTTGTAAATGCATTTTTGTACCCATTTCATTTACATCTAAGTCATCAACCAGATGGGCTAATGTGTCACTGCATATCCGTCAATTTTTTAACTAAACATCTTTTGATCTAGTGAGTTATTTTTTCCATATTATATCCTGACTTGCCTGTGGATAGTTTTGGGATATGTCATGACCCTCTATTGCTAACGCCCATAATCTGGTGGTCATTGATGTTACTTCATGTCCGCTCATTCTCGATCTGCACCAATGCTTCGTTGTCTTTTCCAACACACATATCCTGTTTGCTCTAAAATGGGCTGCTTCATAATATGTTTAAGTTGGGGTAAGCCCAAACCCCTTAGCATGAGGTATGTTACAGTATGTAGCTGCTACCTCGGTTTTGGTGGTTTAGCCAAATATATTGGTTTAGGATACTTTGGAGTTTAAGGAGGATTTTTTTAGAGACGGGTATAGGAACGTTCCTAAACGTATTGGTATCTTGGAAGGACCTCATCTTTATAGTAGCTATTCTGCCAATCCATGAAATCCAATGCCTAGAATATTTTTTACTCAAGCTTCCATCTGAGGTATGTAGGGCAGAGTAGTAAGAGAGAAGATGTTTTTACTTGGGAAAGCTAATTTGAGCTCCAGATATTGGATTGGACCATCTGCCCATACAAGGATTAGAGATGATTGGAGCACTAACTGCTCGGGTACATCGTTATTCGAGACAACTTTTTCCCGATGTCTCGAGTGCTCGTCTCGAATAACGAGCCCCATGAAGTCAATGGGAGACGTCGAGCATTTTTCAGGGGACCAAGGCTCTGCACAGGGAACTTGGCCAAACACCTGGAACCTCAGAAAGGTGGAAGACCACGGAAATGGACAGAAACAGCAGGGGCAGCATGCATGGATGCCTCGAGCTGTTAGAATCACACCATTCGTAGGCCAAATATGAGGCAAACGCATGGCCATGACAGAGGACAGAAGGAAGCAAGGCGATAGCCTCAAAACATCCAAATAATGACCTGACACTATCGGGGGCGCATGCAGAGGGCGCCACGGCGCAGCTGCAGGCTAGAGGTGCAGGCGACATACCCAAATGGACCTCAGGCTTCAAACCAATGGGTGGCAGAAGGACCACAAGTGAGGTGAGCAAGAAGAGCTCAATAATATCGTACATGATAAAGTTGCCAGTATCATTTTGTGGATTACACAGCATGGTGGCGACAAAGTAACATGGAAGCATGAAACCAACCCAAAATTCTGCCTGCACAGCCGTTTGATAAGGGGACCATGTAGAATGGTGAAGCGTAACTATTAGTTCAGATTAAAGGTGCTGCAGTTAAAAACTATGTTAGTGGGATCTTGGCAGGAGCTGGCGCTCGCTGCAGGCGGGCTTTCGCCAATCCAGCCCTGTCTCTAGGTACTACCCAAAACAGCACTTCTAAGAACCTTTTGTTATAAGATCAAGTTGTAGTAGCGTCTTATAAGTTTGGATATGGCGGGTGAGGGGAATTGTAAACAGAGGCCAAGAAGCGCGTGAAATAATATCGTAATGATTAAAAGTTGCCAGTAATATTTTGTGGATACAAAGCAAGGCTGTGCGACAATTAACAAGTTTGGATGTGGATGCCCTGTAATAGCTCTTGTGGGCGTGTGACTTTTATCGCCTAGGCTCAGCAGTTTGAGCACCGCTGCTTTCGCTTAGCGACGGCACTGCTGCTGTGCTAGGCTACCGACTGATGGCGCATGGCACGGATGTAACTTCGGAGGAGGTGGAGGAGGGGGTGGGGAGGAGGAGGAGGTATACTAGGCCTTTGAACCTGGACCGAGGTAGGCCCGCAATCCTCTGCTGCCGGTCCAGTATAATGACCAGCCTCCAGGGTAAACTCGGTTCCCAGCCTGCACAAGGTAAGTGTAGTAGCGTTCTTATAAGTGTTTGGATATGGCGGGTGAGGGGTAATGTAACAGATGCGCAAGAAGCGCATGATGCGCTGGAGGCGGCTGGCGCTCCCGTGCGCGGCGAGCGTTCGCCATCCAAGCCTGTCTCCTAGGCTACTCCCAAACAGCACTTCTAAGAGCACCTTTTGTATAAGATAAGTGTAGTAGCGTTCCTATCAGTTAGATATGGCGGGTGAGGGGAAGTAACAGATGCGCAAGAAGCGCTGAATGTAATTAATATTGGTAAATGATAAAAGTTTGCCAGTGATAACTTTTGTGGATAACACAGCAGGGGTGGCGACAAATGTTAACAACTTTGATGTGGAATCCTGAAAACAACCCAAAATTTCTGCTGACAACTGCGTTTGTAGGGGACGATGTATGGAGCAGCTATATGGACGACCTTTGAAGGTACATGGAGAACAACGTGTGGGAGGCTGTAGGAAGACAATTAATTTGATAGTGCTGTCGATGTGGCAGTCCAAAAAAGTTTTCAAACAGAGGAGCGATAGGTGCCCTCCAGAGAAAATGAAATAGATTGAGTGCCGGGATTGTGAGTTCAAAAAAGTTTTTCAAACCAGAGAGGGTAGGTGGCCCTCCAGAAAAATGAAATAGATTGAGTGGCCTGTAATGTGCACGTCCAAAAAGTTTTCAAACCAGAAGCAGGTAGGTGGCCCTCCAGAAATAATAAAGATTGGTGCGTTATGTGGCAGTCCAAAAAAGTTGGTCAACCAGAGGAGCAGGTCAGGTGGCCCTTCCAGAAAATGAAATAGATTGTAGTGCCGTATGGCACTCCCAAAAAATTGTTTAAAACAGAGGATCCGGGTAGGTTTTGGGGCCCCGCATAAAATATAATGCATAAAGTATATAGCTAGAGCCAAGTGGGTCCTGTCAAAAATGACAGCCTTTTCCTCTGCTTAGTGCCACAAAGAGGAGGATAAGGAGGAAATTCAGGAGGAGGAGGATGATAAATTATTCAGGTTGAGTTCTTCCACCTGGTGGAGATTGGAAATTTGAGAAAATCCAGGCTTTTTCATCTAATAACGTCACCTCCCAGCGCTGTCAGTCGACAGGCGTGTACGCTTACGGTGATGATTGCACCAGTTCGGCACGAAAACCCATCGGACAAGACGCTAGCGCAGGGCAGGGCAAGAAACCTCCAAGGCGTACATCGCCAGTTTCGTGCCACCTTGTCCAGCTTTGAAACCAGTAGTTGTAGGGACTGGGTGATCATTTAGGACGAGGTTGGTCAGCTACGTCACTCCCTCACCATCTTCTGAAAGGATCACCCTACTCTGCCGAGATGGGACAGTGGACAGGTATTGCTGGGTGACATCAAAGCTGGCAAAAGCCTTGTTAAGCGTACCCTTGGCCATGTGGAACAGCTGCTGATCGCCTACCTCCTTTCGCTACTTTCCCGCAGAACTACGCACTCTGCCGCTAGCGCTGTCAGAAGGGAAATACTGGTTTCAGCTTGGCACGAGGCCTTGCTGGTTATTCATGCATTCTCACACTACCTTCCTCTCCGGATGAGAGTGGAAGATTTTGCTGGTACGTGGGTCCGGAGAGGATAACCGCAGTAATCGGATGCTGGAATAAATTCCTTGAACGCGGGGGTCACGGGATAGGCAGCTAGCATGAAAACTGCCATATGCGCCAGAGTACCAACGCGTAAGAATTAACCCCTCACTGGCTGCTGTCCATTTCCTCCTCCTCCTCAACTCCTCTTCTTCTGCCTATACCGCTGAACAGGGAGGACCAACAATGGACTGCGGGTCAAGCCGTGGTCCTGGCGGGGTGAGACAACACTGCTGATAGTGGAGCAGGGAACGCCGCAAGAGCTACACTCCCTAGGTTTCATGTCTGAAGTTACTGGGTACTCGTGTAGAGCACTGTTGAGTGCCAGAACAGTGCGAACAGGTGATGTCGTGGATTGCCGACAAGGCTTCGAGCAATTGTGTCCACCAGTCAGTCTTCCACGCGTCCACCCTGTCACCGTGCCCCATGTCGGGCCTGCTCCAGCTCCTGCACCTCAGCCCTTCCCCCCCAGTCTGCCCCCTCCCAGGAAAAATTTGGCATTGAAAATGGCTACTGAGGAATGTTTCTGTTGGACCCTTCCCACACATCACAAACCACTTGTTCCCGGTTGCTGCTCGAGCAATTTCCGATGGCCCGGTTGTCCACCATCGCAGTCCTGGGGGTGAGATGACCTCTTCGTAGTGGAAGAATGTGTAAAGAGGTGTCCGACGATGAGAGACCCGGTTGTCAGACAGTGGTGGGAAGTTTGTTTGTCAGGGCAGGAAGTCCGAGGGGGAGCATACTAGGGATCGGCGATATGAGTGACAGACACAAGCTGGGTTGAAGGCCGGGTGACACAGTGCTTTGAGACCCGGAGGAGAGTCCCGACCAGAACAGGTTTTGAAGAGCAGTGGGTTGGGCCAGACGGAGAGCAGGCCAGAGCAGCGTGCATCAGCGCCAATGTGTCACGTAGTTAAGCTCCCGTGGCGAGGGCTCCCGCGGCGAGGGCGAGAGTCTGGAGGTTCTTTCAGGAAACCCAGAGACCGACGTACTGTTTTGTTTTGTGGGTGGGGGGGGGGGGGGGGGGGGGGGGGTGGGGGGGGGTGGGTTGGGGGGGGGTGGGAGGGTTTGGGTTGGTGGTGGGGGGGGGGGTGGGGTGGGGGGGGGTGGGTGTGGGGGGTTGTGTGGGGGTTGGTGGGGGGGGTTGGTTTTGTTGTGTTGGGGGTGTTTGTGATTTTGGGGGGTGTTTTGGGTGGGGTTGTGTTGTTGTTTGTTTGTTTTGTGGGTTTTGTGTGTTGGGGTTTGGTGGGATGTGTTTGTGTTTTGGGGGTGTTTTTTTTTGTGTTGTTTGTTGTTGTTTTGTTGGGGTTGTGTTGTTGTGTTGGTGGTTTTTTTTTGGTGTTGTTTTTTTGCCTTTTGTCTTTGTTTTTTTTTTTTTTTTTTTTTTTTTGTTTTTTTGTTTTTTTTTTTGTTTTTGGTTTTTTTTGTTTTTTTTTTTTTTTGTATGGTGGTTTTTTTGTTTTTGTTTATTGTTTATTGGTTTTTTTTTTGTGTTTTTTGTTTTTGTTTGTTTGTTTTTTTTTTTGTTCTTTTTGTTTTTTTTTTTTTGTTGTTGGTATTTTTTGTGTTTTTGTTTTATTATTTGTTTTGTTTTTTTTTTTTGGTTTTGGGTTATGTTTTGTTTGTTGGTTGGTTGTTTTTTTGTCCACCCCCCCCCCCCGCCGCCCCCCCCAACGCGCCCACCCGCCCTAACCACCCCACCCCCTCTCCCCCCCCCCCCCCTCCCGCCCCCCTACCCCCTCACCAGCCCCCCCCCCCCCCCTCCATCCCCTCTCCCCTCCCCCCCCTCCCCCCCCCCCACCCCCCACCCCCCCCCCCCCCCCCCAAGCCCCCAAACAAAAAAAAAAAGCGCCCGCCCCCTCCCCCCCCCCCCCCCCGCCCCCCCCCCCCCCCCCCCCCCCCCCCCCTCCCACCCCCCCCCTCCCCTCCCCCCCCCCCCGCCCCCCCCACCCCCCCCCCCCCTGTTTTTTGTTTTTTGCCAAACCAGGATCACAGGGGTTCCACCACTACTAGCTTAACTACACAGTAGATGCGCAAGGCAATTTGAAATGCTAAACACCCCACTCATGGCACCAAGCACGTTCACTTCTGGCCGTGCACACGCAATGCTCCTTCCCCCTGTTTCAAGGCTGATATCAGCCCCCTGCCAGGACCTGCACAAAAACCCCAACGTCGCCATCCACGATCCTTACACGCATCCACCAGCGTTCAGACTCTCCATAACCCAACGCTGGAGGGGGAGGAACGGAAATAGTGCAACCCACCGCACGCCCCAAGCCCTTATGTTCACATCTCCAGATTGCTTTAGCCTGGCAGATGCTTGCCCTATAGTCTGTAGAGTACGGGCCTTTCGCAACATCATGGCGGCAGGGCCGCCCTCGGTATGTTTTTGGTCCCCAGCCGCCATCTACTTTTTCCTGATGTCCGTCCCACCCTTGCACCCGCACTGTCAGACAACATCATCCGCCCTGACCTCTCTCTTTAAAAAACAAAAAACTGCAGTAGTTGGACGCCCACGTCCCCGCCCTCGTCCTCTACCCCTAGCCCTCGGGTTAAACATTTTGAAAATGAAAGTTATAACTTTAATTTTTTTTTAACTTTTTTTTGTGTTTTTTTGTGTTTTTTAGGTTTTTTTTGTGTTTTTTAGTTTTTAAAGCCAAACAATGCTATCCTATTGCTATGGTTATTTTCTAGCCAAGTATGAAAGCACACTGCTATGCCAGATGAGATGACGCTGAGTTATGAAAAAATAAACGTAAAATAAAAAGGAAATGGCAGACTGTGCCTAATTGAAATCCAACCCCTAATAAATTTTCCCACTTCGGTCTTTGCGATGGATATGTGCGTCACTAAGCGCTAAACACAGCGGTCGCAAGTCTCACTCCAAATTCCTGACAATTGGCTAGTATATGCACTGCAGCAAGGACAGCCACCAGCAGATCAACCAGAAATAAAATATATATAACGCTATTGTAGGCGTAAGTAAGCCGTTTGGATTCTCCTTTGGCTATTTTCTAGCCAAGTATGAAAGCACACTGATGAGATGACGCTGAGTTATGAAAAAATAAACGTAAAATAAAAAGAAACTGCCAGACTGTGCCTAATTGAAATCCAACCCCTAATAAATTTTCCCACTTCGGTCTTTGCGATGGATATGTGCGTCACTAAGCGCTAAACACAGCGGTCGCAAGTCTCACTCCAAATTCCTCACAATTAGGGCACTGATGAATTTGTCTGACGTGCGGTGCAGGCTGGGACGGCACATCGGGAAAAGTATGGCGGCTGGGGACCAATACCGAGGGGCGGCCGCCCGCCATGAGGTTTGCGAAAGGCCTCGGTCCTCTACTAGACTATAGGGCAGCACTCCAGGCTAAGCATCTGGATGTGGACATTAAGGGCTTGGGCGTGCGGTGGGTTGCACTATTTTCCGTTCCCGCTCCAGCGTCTGGGTTATGGAGACTGAACGCTGGTGGATGCTGTGGAGGATCGTGGAGGCGACGATGGGGTTTTTGTGCCAGTGGTCCTGGCAGGGGCTGACTATCAGCTGAAACAGGGGAAGGATCAGTTGGTTGCACCGGCCAGAGTGAACGGGCTTGGTGCCACTGAGTGGGGTTTTTAGCATTCATATGCCTGCGCATACTGGTGGTAGTTAAGCTAGTAGTGGTGGAACCCCGGCTGATCCTGGTTGGCAAAGGTTTGCACACCACAGTCCGTCGTCATCCTGTGTTTCCTTAAAGAACCTCCAGACTCTAGCCACTCGCCCGCGGGAGCCCTCGCCACGGGACTTCACTACTGACACATTTGGCGCTGATGCACCTGCTCTGGCCTGCCTCTCCGTCTGGCCCACCACTGCCTCTTCAAACCTGTTCTGTCCGAGGACTCTCCTCCGTCTCAGAAGCACTGTGTTTCACCACGGCCTCTCAACCCAGCTTGGTCTGTCCACCTCATCATCCTCCGATCCCTCAGTCTGCTCCCCCCTCGGACTTCCTGCCCTGACAACAACTTCACCACTGTCTGACAACCGTGTCTCCTCATCGTCGGACACCTCTTTACATACACTTCTTCCACTACGCAAGAGGTCATCATCACCCCACAGACTGCGACTGGTGGAAACCCTGGGCATCGGAAATTGCTCAGCAGCAACCGGACAGTGGTTTGTGAGTGTGGGAAGTGTCCAGAAACAGTTCCTCAGTATGCCATTTTCAAATGCCAAATTTTTCCTGGGAGGGGGCAGACTGGGGGGGAGGCGGAGGTGCAGGAGCTGGAGCAGTGCCGACATGGGGCACGGTGACAGGGTGGACTGCGTGGAAGACTGACTGGTGGACAAATTGCTCGAAGCATTGTCGGCAATCCACGACATCCACCTGTTGCGCACTGTTCTGGGCCCTCAACAGTGCTCTACCACGAGTCCCAGTAACTTCAGACATGAACCTAGGGAGTGTAGCTCTGCGGCGTTCCCCTGCTCCCTCATCAGTCAGGTTGTGCTCACCCCGCCCAGGACCACGGCCTCTGACCCCTGCAGTAGTTGGCACCCCACGTCCCGCCCTCGTCCTCTACCCCTTGCCCTCGGGTTAAACATTTTGAAAATGAAAGTTATACTTAATTTTTTTTACTTTTTTTTGTGTTTTTTTGTGTTTTTTTAGTTTTTTTGTGTTTTTTAGTTTTTAAAGCCAAACAATGCTATCCTATTGCTATGGTTTATTTTCTAGCAAGTATGAAAGCACCACTGCTATGCCAGATGAGATGACGCTGAGTTATGAAAAATAACGTAAAATAAAAAGGAAATGGCAGACTGTGCCTAATTGAAATCCAACCCCTAATAATTTTTCCCACGTACGGTCTTTGCGATGATATGTGCGTCACAGCGCTAAACACAGCGGTCGCAAGTCTCACTCCAATTCCTGACAATTGGCTAGTATATTGCACTGCAGCAAGGACCCACCGCAAGATCACCAGAAATAAAATATATATAACCTATTGTAGGCGTAAGTAGCCGTTTGGATTCTCCTTTGGCTATTTCTAGCCAGTATGAAAGCACACTGATGAGATGAGCTGAGTTATTGAAAAAATAAACGTAAAATACAAAGAAACTGCAAGACTGTGTTCCTAATTGACTGTGCCTAATTGAAATCCAACCCCTAATAAATTTTCCCACATCGGTCTTTGCGATGGATATGTGCGTCACTAAGCGCTAAACACAGCGGTCGCAAGTCTCACTCCAAATTCCTGACAATTGGCTAGTATATGCACTGCAGCAAGGACAGCCACCAGCAGATCAACCAGAAATAAAATATATATAACGCTATTGTAGGCGTAAGTAAGCCGTTTGGATTCTCCTTGAAATACATTGAAATATTGTATAACATTTCATTTCACTTTTCACAAAGAATATCAATTATTTGCTGGTCAGGGCACTGATGAATTTGTCTGACCAGTGCTGGTGCAGGGCTGGGACGGCCATCGGAAAAGTATGGCGGCTGGGGACCAATACCGAGGGGCGGCCGCCCGCCATGAGGTTGCGAAAGGCCTCGGTCTCTACTAGACTATAGGGCAGCACTCCAGGCTAAGCATCTGAGATGTGGACATTAGGGCTTGGGCGGCGGTGGGTTGCACTATTTTCCGTTCCCCTCCAGCGTCTGGGTTATGGAGACTGAACGCTGGTGGATGCTGTGGAGGATCGTGGAGGCGACGATGGGTTGTTTTTGTGCCAGTGGTCCTGGCAGGGCTGACTATCAGCTGAAACAGGGGAAGGATCACGTTGGTTGCACCGGCCAGAGTGAACGGGCTTTGGTGCCACTGAGTGGGGTGTTTAGCATTCATATGCCTGCGCATACTGGTGGTAGTTAAGCTAGTAGTGGTGGAACCCGGCTGATCCTGGTTGGCAAAGGTTGCACACAACAGTCCGTCGTCATCCTGTTTTCCTTAAAGAACCTCCAGACTCTAGCCCTCGCCCGCGGGAGCCCTCGCCACGGGACTTCACTACTGACACATTTGGCGCTGATGCACCTGCTCTGGCCCTGCCTCTCCGTCTGGCCCACCACTGCCTCTCAAACCTGTTCTGGTCCGAGGACTCTCCTCCGTCTCAGAAGCACTGTGTTCACCCGGCCTCTCAACCCAGCTTGGGTCTGTCCACCTCATCATCCTCCATCCCTCAGTCTGCTCCCCCCTCGGACTTCCTGCCCTGACAACAACTTCACCACTGTCTGACAACCGTGTCTCCTCATCGTCGGACACCTCTTTACACACTTCTTCCACTACGTCAAGAGGTCATCATCACCCCCAGACTGCGACTGGTGGAAACCTGGGCATCGGAAATTGCTCAGCAGCAACCGGACAGTGGTTTGGTGATGTGGGAAGGTCCAGAAACAGTTCCTCAGTATGCCATTTCAAATGCCAAATTTTTCCTGGGAGGGGGCAGACTGGGGGGGAGGCGGAGGTGCAGGAGCTGGAGCAGTGGCCGACATGGGGCACGGTGACAGGGTGGACTGCGTGGAAACTGACTGGTGGACAATTGCTCGAAAGCATTGTCGGCAATCCACGACATCCACCTGTTCGCACTGTTCTGCCGTCAACAGTGCTCTACCACGAGTCCCAGTAACTTCAGACATGAACCTAGGGAGTGTAGCTCTGCGGCGTTCCCCTGCTCCCTCATCAGTCAGGTTGTGCTCACCCCGCCCAGGACCACGGCCTCTGACCCCTGCAGTATGTTGGCCCCCACGTACCCGCCCTCGTCCTCTACCCCTTGCCCTCGGGTTAAACATTTTGAAAATGAAAGTTATACTTAATTTTTTTTAACTTTTTTTTGTGTTTTTTTGTTTTTTTTAGTTTTTTTGTGTTTTTTAGTTTTTAAAGCCAAACAATGCTATCCTATTGCTATGGTTGTATTTTCTAGCCAAGTATGAAAGCACCACTGCTATGCCAGATGAATGACGCTGAGTTTATGAAAAATAACGTAAAATAAAAAGGAAATGGCAGACTGTGCCTAATTGAAATCCAACCCCTAATAATTTTTCCCACTCGGTCTTTGCGATGGATATGTGCGTCACAAGCGCTAACACCAGCGGTCGCAAGTCTCACTCCAATTCCTGACAATGGCTAGTATATTGCCCTGCAGCAAGGACACCACCGCAAGATCACCAGAAATAAAATATATATAACCTATTGTAGGCGAAGTAGCCGTTTGGATTCTCCTTTGGCTATTTCTAGCCAAGTATGACAGCACACTGATGAGATGAGCTGAGTTATTAAAAAAATAAACGTAAAATAACAAGAAACTGCAAGACTGTGCCAATTGAAATCCACCCCTAATAAATTTTCCCACATCGGTCTTTGCGATGGATATGTGCGTCACAAGCGCTAACACAGCGGTCGCAAGTCTCACTCCAATTCATCAATTGGCTATATATCACTGCAGCAAGGACAGCCACCAGCAGATCAACCAGAAATAAAATATATATAACGCTTTGTAGGCGTATAAGCCGTTGGATTCTCCTTGAAATAATACAATTAAATATTGTATAACATTTCATTTCACTTTTCACAAAGAATATCAATTATTTGCTGAAAGTGGACAACCGCTTTAACTTTACTACTAAACACTAAACCTCCTTTAACTGACTTTAAACACCCAATTTACATCTCACTTCAAAGTAGCTTTTCGGCTTATTGCCACCATACTGGGCTTTGAAAGATGTTAAGCTGCTTCACAACATACTGGTAGTGGCTTATTAGTTCTGCTGATAGGTTACATTTAATTTGTAATGTGTTAAACCTCTACATTTGCAGGTTCTGACCGCAGATTGTTTGGTGATTTCAGTTGTAGTGATTTCATGATGATTTTTTTCATTGAATATATACCGCATGAGGTATCTTATGACCTTTACACATATTAATCTACCCCATGCCACATGATATATTTGCCATTTTTGAATCACAAACTCTCGTACTGTGCTTCGACTTGTATCCGTAGTATGGTGCTCTTACCTAACTTTTCTGTGTGCTAGCTGTGCAACTTGTCATACACTGTGTTGGAGGCACACAGAGTCAGTTAATGGGGATTATGTCCCCTTTTATCTCTCCTCTTACTCATCTTCCAGTGACATGCAAAAAACCCCAAGGAGGTGCCGTAGGGTTTATGGTGGAAGAAGTGCATGAGACTTCTCAGGGAAGAAGTGTCTGGGTCTTCCACTGACCTTACATGGGTAGCTCCAGATAATTATACCCCTCAGGTCCCAGACCTTTTGGGCCAACATGGAATTAAATTTGAAATGGCAGGGTCAGAGCTGTGGACTTTATTTGATGAAGAGCTATTGAATGTAATTGTAGTCCAGACGACTTGATTTTATGCACAACCCCACAGTGGACCCCTGTCACTGCAGCAGAGGTGGAGAAGCATTTGGGCACAATACTTCTTCTTATAGGGCTTGAAAAGAAGCCATCAATCAGGGACTACTGGAGCACTGACATTCTGTACGACACGATGTTCCACATGGCTGTCAGGCTACGGGGTCAGTGGACCCCCTGGACCACCCCAGGAGATGGTACTAGCTGACACCTTGGACCGGAATCTAAATGGCACCTTGTCTTCACCAGAGCCCGCCACAAAGTGTAATGGGCTTGCTGAGGCGAGTGCCACCAGGTCGTTAAACAGGTGTGACTAGCCCGCGGTAGCAGCCAAGGTCGAGGTACGCATTCAGCGGGCAGTTTCAGAGTCAAACGCAGGCAGGTAGTCAGGGTAGGTGGCAGAGATGCAAGGTCAGCGTACAGGTCTGGGGTCAGCAACAGGGAATCGAGGCTGAACGGGACAAGAACAATCGCAGGGAACAGGAAGCTTTCTCTTTTCACCAAATAACTCAAAGATCCGGCGAAAAGTGGTGGGAGCCGCCAGTTGAAATAGAAAAGTGCCAGCACCAAACAGAGATGCGTGGGCCCTTTATATCTTTGATTTCCAGGGGACAAGGGCAGCGCTGGCACGGAGAAGGGCAAGGGTGTGCCTGCAATCCAAGGCATGGAGCGAATGGACACCCATGACAATGGCGATGAGCAGGATGCGCTTTGAAGCCATCCTTAATTTTTTGCATTTCACCAACAACACACAGTGCCCACCCAGAGAGGACCCCAGTTATGATTGTTTGTTTAAGATCAAGTTTGCCCAGGCATATACCCCTGCAAAATGTGGCCATAGACGAGTCCCTTGTACAATTTGAAGGGAGACTTCAATTCCGCCAGTACCTTTCCAATAAGAGGTCAAGGTATGGCGTGAAGATGTATAAGCTGTGCAACAGTACATCAGGGTATACCTACAAGTTCAGGGTATATGAAGGGAAAGACTCCACTATAGTGCCCCCTAGAAAGCTCCACCCCCTTATATGGGTATAATTGCGAAGATAGTGAGGGATTTTGTGCACCCACTGCTGGATCAGGGCTACCACCTCTATCTGGACAACTTCTATACCATTCCCACACTAATCAAATGCTTCGCTTCCAGAAATACTGCGGCATGCGGCACTGTACGCAGAAATAAGAGGGGTTTCCCTAGGTCTCCCATGGCAGGAGCTTGGCACAATATGACATAATGGATATATTTTACTATGCACTTTCCATTATGCATTTTATTGGGGTCCACCTTTCGGTTAAAATGCTAACTATACCCCTGGATTAATTTATGGAGGGGGGTTTCTATTGTACTTATTTGAATAGTTTGAGATATTAAGTTCATAAAATGGTGTTACTTGTGGGGATTTATAGAACATAAGTCCTTATAGGCCATAAGTCCAAAGAATACAAATAGCAAAAGGATTCTACAAAAAAAATAGTGATATGACTTTTTGTCTAAAAAGCAAAACATTTGAAACTTTGAAAATTTTAATTTTAATTTTTTTCCTAAATTATTGATTCACAGGGATAAGTTAAAGTGTTGAAAAGTTATTGCAACAGGAAAAGATACTGGTCAAATTTATGTTTCAATCTTGCTTTATTGAAAGGTAGACATTTTATGGTACATTATATCTTTTGCATATTGAAATGTAACAGTTGTAAACTTATTCAACATTTTGTTAGTCAACTTAACAAGGGTAGGTGAGAAAAGGGTAGGGGACTAGGGGGGGAGAAGGGGGAGTGGGAGTCTGGTCACGATCTAATTTGATTTGATACATTGAGCTCAGGGGTGCTGTGTTTCTGTTAATTTTCTGCTATATTTAGGAAAGCTGGTGAATCTTTAAAGGCTAACCAGGGGGCCCATATCTTTAAGTATTTATCGTGTGTTTTTTTGGTCTCAGCAGTTAATTCTTCCATTTTTTGAATCTGGAAAATTTCCTCAAACCAGTTCGTCAGGGTTGGGGGTCTGGTATTTTTCCATAGTCTGGGGATTGATACTGGTCAAATTTAAAGAAAAAAAGGACCGAGCCTTAACCTACAAACAGGCTACATCCTGAAGGGGATGCAGAGCATGCTTGTGCTCTCCTCCTGCTTAGTGGCTCACTCCACAAGGCTGCATGCACACCATTCACTCTACTCAGTCTCAGTATCCAGGTAAACAACCACATTTTGTTTTATTTACTAATAACTAATATTTACTAAAATGCGTTTTCATTTTTCACTCCCCACCTTCAAAAATCTTTAACTTTTTTATTTTTCCATGTACAGAGCTGTGTTATGGCTAATTTTCCGCGTAACAAATTAAACTTTAAAATGGTGCTATTTAATATTCCATGCCGTGAACTAGGAAAAAAATTCCAAATGAAGTGAAACTGGTAAAAAAAAATGCATTTGTGCCGTATTCTTGTGGGCTTGGATTTTATGGATTTCACTGTATGCCCCAAATGACATGTCTACTTTATTCTTTGGGTTGGTACTATTACGGGGATACCAAATATGTATAGGCTTTCATACAATTACAAAAATTAAACCTCCTGTACAAAAACATATTTTGGGATTTTGCTGTCTTCTGGCACTAATAACTTTTTTATACTTTTGTGTACAGAGCTTTGAGCGGTGTTGTTTTTTTGCAGATTTTGATGATGTTTACAATGTTATCATTTTTTGGACTGTACAACCTTTTTATTACTTTTTATAGAATTGTAAATTTTTTTTTAAATGGCAAAAAAGTGGGTGTGATTTTCCGTTACGGGGTTAAATGCAGTGAAAAACTGTTAATATATTTTGATAAATCGGGCATTTTCGGACACGGCGATATCTAATGTGTTAATGATTTTTACTAGAGATGAGCGAGCACTAAAATGCTCGGGTGCTCGTTACTCGAACCGAGTAACGAGCCCCATTGAAATCAATGGGAGACCCGAGCATTTTTCAGTAAAATTACAAACTGACCGAGCACAGTGAAATAACACAGTGCAGAACAGATTGCAGATGTTCGGGAACATCTGCGATCTGTTCCGGGAGACAATGCGTGCAGACGGTGTTCTCCACAATAGTATTTGAAGAACAATATGTGAGAGAACAACTTGCGATGTTTGGAAACATCTGCAAGTGTTCTTCACACATATTTGTTCTTCAAATACTATTGCGGAGAAACACCGTCTGCACGCGTGTCTCCGGGACATCTGCGCTCTGCTCCGGAGACACCTGTGCAGAACGGTTTCTCCGCAATAGTATTTGAACAATATTTGTAGAGAACAACTTGCAGATGTTGCCAAACATCTCACTGTGTTCTTCACACATATTGTTCTTCAATACTATTGCGGAGAACACCGTTGGCCCGCTGTCTCCGTAACAGATCGCAGATGTTCCGACCATCTGCATCTATTCTGCACTTGTTTTTCACTTTCTTCAAGTAAACGATTAAATTAATGTTTTGAATTTGTATTTTTTTATTGTTCTTCACTTCTTTTTTTTTAATTAAATGCTCGTTATCGAGCAGGGCATCAAGCTCGGACGAGTATACTCGCTCATCACTAATTTTTACTCTTTATTAATATTTATATCAGTTCTAGGGAAAGGGGGGTTATTTGAGTTTTTAGGGTTTTTTTAATAATTTTTTTTATTTTTTATTTTCACTATTATTCAGACTCCCTAGGGTACTTTAACCCTAGGTTGCCTGTACGATTCTATCATCTACTGCCATACTACAGTATGGCAGTATATGAGGATTTTACTCCTCATACATTACAATGTGCTGACAGCACATTGTAACACATGGGTTAACCCAAAGTAGTCTCGGGTCTTCGGAAGACCCGAGGCTACCATGGCGAAAGATCGCCAGTACCCGATGACGCCATGGGGAGTGACGGTCCTCGGAAAGGAAGCCGCGATTGGTGCCAGCCCGTGAGTCCTCTCCATGCACCCGCACCCGGCATGTGATGTAATACTACATCACATGTTGGGAAGGGGTTAAACATTATCAATTACTCAAAAGGTTATGCGCTGCAACCAGAAACCATCCAACCATTAACCACAAAACATATGAAAAGATGCATACCCTTCTAAAATTTAAACCAACATGATTCCATATTCATTCTCAACAATTTGATTAGCTTACGTCACACTTCCTTTCCAATACTAGATCCTTTGTCATTTTAATGACTTTAGTTCATACTGTCAGGCTGAGGAGACAGTGCACTTCTATGTAGTTAACTTTGTCAGCAGTCTGAACAGTGCTCTAGTGGCTGGCCTGCTGATTTTATCTGTCATGCCCGGGTCTCTGTAGCTTTGTATTGGAAATGGTTTACATGCTCATACTCTCAAAGTTGTGCCCCTTTCACCTGTCTTGTATGTTGGCCCTGAGTTCAGTGTCTCCAATACAACTGCTCTGTCTATAAAATAGTGTAGGAAAGAAGATAATGACAATAAAGACAATATGGGAAAAAATTGCTACAACAAAAATGTTATCACTTTAATTCTTATCTGCTCAATCATGTTTATACATACTGAATTCAATACATAGATTCTGAATCAACTAGTGAAATGCATATAACCAGTAGAAGCACAGATTTGGAAGAAACTTCTTGATTTAAAAGTATATTAGAAGCTTGACATGTTTTCAGTAACTCATAGCAACTTGAAGCGAAGACAGATGTCATGATTACTAACATATCACAAATGGAAACAGATTAAAAACAAAACCTAAAATGTTATATTTTTTATTGAGATCACTGTCTTCCTCAATTTATTCAATTCTTTCCTTAGAAGTACAGGGGCAGATTTATGAAAAGTGTCCTAAGGTAAGACTAGAGTTAGACTAGACAGTGTTATTCTGCATAAGATTCATATAAGATTCTGTTGTGTCTTGTTGCTAAATTTGTCATAGCTTAAGGCCCGCACAAGAAAACGCAGGAATTACACTGAAAATCATGTTACTTTTTCTTCTTCTGAATATGAATAAGACAGTGGTGAAATTTCTGATATCTCTCAGGATAATGTAGGGCAAACAAGTAACAATACAAAAAAATGCCCAGTCCCCCCTCCATTCTGAGAAACCCCGGAGGAAAACGAGGAGGGCGGGGAAAAGAATGCACAAACCAAGAGTATCAATATGTAACCAGACAGACACACAAAAAGTAATTATGAACAAAAAAACATACAAAGTGTCGTTAACATGTCAGCTACGACCCTTAACCTTTACCAACTCAATTTTATCCAAAGGATTAGGATTTGCACCCACGCGACATTTTGATTTATTCGACAACCTTTGTGATGTCAACAAATTCATAAGACTACTCACTGTGAAGAGACACTTCTCACAGATGGAAATCGGGTCAATCACATCCTCAGATGCTGAACTATTATTTACCAAAAACCTGGGTAACAACAAATTTGATCCATCCATGGACTGTAAGACACAACATACCATCTACCAACTTATGCATTTAAAAGAACAGAATGAAAACAACACCAGCACACAAGCAGCAATTCATAATAGTTCTAAAACTATATACAGAAAGAACCCATCGTTCTATCCAATAAATTCCAGGACCCCGGAGATGGACACCTTCTGACAAATGGTGGAAAAGGATTTAAGAACTCTCTATGAAAAATCTATCTCTACAGAGATGTCAGATTCTAATGTGACCTTTAGAGAGAGAAAAAAAAAAGCTATCTCCACATCACAATGGCTACATTGTGATATGTCCCCCTGATAAAGGGGGTTCCATTGTAGTATTGGATAAAGACCTTTATCACTCTGAGGCTATCAAAATGCTACAGGACAACACCACATACATGTAACTGGAATGTGATCCTACTCCACGCATCACTACGGAACTTGAGACTGATAGAGGAAGGAATATACTTAGGCATTTTTGATCTGCTGCTGAAACCTTAATGCCATCAAACCCAGTTTCTCCAAACCTCTATCTATTACTGAAAACGCATATGAAAGTCTCCACCAAAATTCCGCCCTATAGTCTCGGGCATTGGGTCCCTTTTAGAAGGTTTGGGCTCCTGGTTAGACTCTCTGCTACAGACTTCAATTAGCAGACTGTCAGGCTACATACAAGACAGCAAAACTGTATTGTGTGCCATGGATAAACGGTCTTAGACCCGGGAAAATAGCTGGCTTACGTTTGTTGTCATGGCCCTGTATACACCCATTCGCCATGTTGGGGTGTGCAGAGCCGTGGCATCCCACCTGTCCAGATACAGCAACTTTTCTACTACTTTACAAAATTTCATTTTGGATGTACTCAATTTTCTCTTGTTCAATAACTTATATAAATATATTTTTATATTTGCAACTGACTTTTTCCTACAGAAAGTGGGCCGCCCAATGGGTGCCAACATTTACATGGCCATGTGGGAAGAAGAATATTTGTTCACTGACCGCAATCCTTTTTTTTATCCCTGATACAATGGTATGGCAGATATATCGACGACTGCCTCATTGTCTGGTGTGGGGACGCGGGGGCAATCGTCAATTTTTTGTCATATCTCAACACTAATGATTTCAACTTATCATTCACACATGAACATAAACATATATCCATTCTGTTTTTGGATATCTATTTGCATGGAGACACAACAATGGGCATAATACAAGCCCATCTATTCAGGAAACCCACTTCTGGTAATACCACTCAGAGCTGAAAGCTGCCATCCAGCCCGCACGTTAAAAAATTAACTGATTAGAGAATATGTCAAAGCAAAAAGGGCTTCATCGACTGAGTCCATAAGTTTACAGACTGAGGCATCAGACTTGGTGTGTTTACTAACATAGAGATGCCATCATACAATGAGCAGTTGCCATGCAATCTACTCTAATATATCTTTATGACATGCCCCTTTCTCCTGTTTTCTACAATTTTGATTACAGACTCTAGAAGTAGAGCACACTATTTATCATGCAAAAAGGAAAATTGCATCAAACAGGATGTCGACCACATCAGACCAGTATTCACTATCCAATACAGTGTTGACTACAAGGAAATAACATATATAATCAACAGATACTTACCTATATTGAACCGTGATATCACACTTGCTAAAATTACAAAGAGGTATTCAGTGTGTATCCACTAGACTAGAGTACCCACCCACAGTAATATACTGTCCCCAAATCCGTTTTAAAAAGAAAAGTCCAAACAGAATTGCCTAAAACTTCAGGGTAGTGTCTGTTGTGGAGGTGTAAGATGTAATATTTTCACCAATAACTTAATAATTTAATAACATGCACCAAATGCATGCTACAGTATGTAGGATGCACCATACGAAAAATAAAAACACGTGAACCAGAGGATATCAGTGGTGCTAACTTGAACAATAGCAATAGCATCCGAAATGTGTCTGGGGTCTGGGGTACATGGTGGGTCTCTATATTACATGATCATCATTGCTATAGAACATATAACTTGTAACACAAGAGGTGGAAATCGGGAGAGACAATTGCATATGCGTGAGGCATATTGGATAATGCTCTTAGATATGCGATTCCCCAAAGGAATGAACCATAAAAACTATTTGAGTGTACCGTATATACTCATGTATAAGCCGCATTTTTCAGCACAAAAATGTGCTGAAAAACCTCATCTCGGCTTATATATGAGTGAAATAAAAAAAAAAAACTTACAAACTCACCCTCCAATGCCCCGATGTTCGGAGCGACTCCCGATCCTCGGCACGGCTCCTGGAAGCACCTCTTCTGTCTTCCTTCAGCTGTATTAGCCGACAGAGACGCTTCCATGCATTGGGAGCAGCAACGGGTGCTGGAGGGTGAGTATGTAAGTTTGTTTTATTGTATGTGCTTGGCATGGGGCTGGCTGTATTCAACTTGGGACAGGCTGGCTGTATAATACTTGGAGCTGGTTGGCTGTATACTGCAGGGGGCTGGTTGGCTGTATACTGCAGGGGGCTGGCTGTATACTGCAGGGGGCTGGCTGGTTGTATACTGCAGGGGGCTGGCTGGCTGTATACTACTTGGGCTGGCTGGCTGTATACTACTTGGGGCTGGCTGGCTGTATACTACTTGGGGCTGGCTGGATGTATACTACTTGGGGCTGGCTGGCTGTATACTATGTGGTGCTGGCTGGCTGTATAATACTTGGGGCTGGCTGGCTGTATACTACTGGGGCCTGGCTGGCTGTAAACTACTGGGGGCTTGCTGTATACTACAGGGGGCAGGCTGGCTGTATTCTAAGGGGGGCTGGCTGGCTGTATACTACATGGGGCTGGCTGCCTGTATACTACTGGGGCTGGCTGTATAATGCATGGGGCTTGCTGTCTGTATACTACTGGGAGCTGGCTGTATAATACTTGGGGCTAGCTGTATTCTACTGGGGGCTGGCTGTATACTAATAAGGGCAGGCTGTATACTACTGAGGGCAGGCTGTATACTAATGGGGACAGGCTGGCTGTATGCTAATGGGGACAGGCTGGCTGTATGCTAATGGGGACAGGCATTCTGTATATTACTAGTTGCTGGCTGTATACTACTGGGGGCTGGCTGTATACTACAGGGGGATGGTTGTATACTACAGGGAGCTGGCTGTATACTGCAGGGGGCTGGCTGTATACTGCAGGGGGCTGGCTGTATACTGCAGGGGGCTGGCTGTATACTATGTAGGGCTGGCTGTATACTACTTGGGGCAGGCTGAATGTATACTACTAGGGCTGGCTGTGAACTACAGGGGGCAGGCTGGCTGTATACTACTGGAGGTTGGCTGGCGATATACTACTGGAGGCTGGCTGGCTTTATACTAGGGGCTGGGGGCTGGCTGTATAATACAGAGGGGTTGGCTGTAAACTGCTGGGGGCTGGCTGTATACTATGTGGGGCTGGCTGTATACTACTGGGGGCTGTCTGTATACTACTGAGGGCAAGCTGCATACTGCAGGGGGCTGGCTATATACTGCAGGGGGCTGGATGTATACTACAGGGGGCAGGCTTGCTGTACACTACTGGGGGCAGGCTAGCTGTATACTACTGGGGGCAGGCTGGCTGTATACTACTGGGGGCAGGCTGGCTGTATATTACTGGGGGCAGGCTGGCTGTATATTACTGGGGGCAGGCTGGCTGTATACTATTGGGGGCAGGCTGGCTGTATACTACTGGTGGCAGGCTGGCTGTATACTACCGGGGGCTGGCTGGCTGTATACTACCGGGGGCTAGCTGGCTGTATACTACCGGGGGCTAGCTGGCTGTATACTACTGGGGGCTGGCTGCATTCTACTGGGGGGTGGCTGTATACTAATGAGGGCTGGTTGTATACTACTGGGGGTGGCTGTACACTGCAGGGAGCTGGCTGTATACTGCAGGGGGCTGGCTGTATACTGCAGGGGGCTGGCTATATACTAATGGGGGCAGGCTGGCTGTATATTACTGGATGCGGGCTGTATACTACAGGGGGCTGTCTGTATTCTACTGGGGGCTGGCTGTATACTACAGGGGGCTGGCTGTATACTACAGGGGATGGCTGTATACTACTTGGGGCTGGCTGTATACTACTTGGGGCTGGCTGGCTGTATACTACTTTGGGCTGGCTTGCTTTATACTACTTGGGGCTGGCTGTATACTACTAGGGCTGGCTGTAAACTACAGGGGCAGGCTGGCTGTATACTACTATGGGCTGGCTGGCTATATACTAATGAGGGCTGGCTGGCTTTATACTAAGGGGGCTGGCTGTATACTACTGGGGGCTGGCTGTATACTACTGAGTGTAGGCTGCATACTACAGGGGGCTGGCTCTATACTGCATGGGGCTGGCTGTATTCTACAGTGGGCAGGCTGGCTGTATACTACTGGGGGCAGGCTGGCTGTATACTACTGGAGGCAGACTGGCTCTATAGTACTGGAGGCAGACTGGCTCTATAGTACTGAGGGCAGGCTTGCTTTATACTACTGGGGGCTGGCTGTATACTACTGGGGGCTTGCTGGCTCTATACTACTTGGGGCTGGCTGTATACTATGTGGTGCTGGCTGGCTGTATTCTACTTGGGGATGGCTGGCTGTATACTAATGGGGACAGGCATGCTGTATATTACTGGTTTCTGGCTGTATACTACAGGGGGCTGGCTGTATACTACAGGGGGCTGGCTATATACTGCAGGGGGCTGGCTGTATACTACAGGGGGCTGGCTTGCTGTATTCTACAGGGGGAATTCTGGCTGGATACTACAGAGGGCAGGCTGGCTGTATACTGCAGGGGACAGGTTTGCTGTATACTACAGGGGGCAGGCTAGCTGTATACTACTGGGGACTGTCTATATACTACTGCGGGCTCGCTGGCTGTATACTAAGGGGGGCTGGCTGGCTTTATACTAAGGGGGATGGCTGTATACTACATGGGGCTGGCTGCCTGTATACTACTGGGGCTGGCTGTATAATGCATGGGGCTTGCTGTCTGTATACTACTGGGAGCTGGCTGTCTGTATACTACTGGGGGCTGGCTTGCTGTATTCTACAGGGGGAATTCTGGCTGGATACTACAGAGGGCAGGCTGGCTGTATACTACAGGGGGCAGGCTGGCTGTATACTACAGGGGGCAGGCTGGCTGTATACTACATGGGGCAGGCTGGCTGTATACTACTGGGGGCAGGCTGGCTGTATACTGCTGGGGGCAGGCTGGCTGTATACTACTGAGGGCAGGCTGGCTGTATACTACTGAAGGCAGGCTGGCTGTATACTACTTGGGGCTGGCTGTATACTACTGGGGGCTGGCTGTAAACTACAGGTGGCAGGCTGGCTGTTTACTGAAGGGGGCAGGTTGGCTGTATACTACAAGGGGCAGGTTGGCTGTATACTACAGGGGGCAGGCTAGGTGTATGCTACTGGGGACTGCCTGTATACTACTGCGGGCTCGCTGGCTGTATACTAAGGGGGCCTGGCTGGCTTTATACTAAGGGGGATGGCTGTATACTACATGGGGCTGGCTGCCTGTATACTACTGGGGCTGGCTGCATAATGCATGGGGCTTGCTGTCTGTATACTACTGGGAGCTGGCTGTCTGTATACTACTGGGGGCTGGCTGTCTGTATACTACTGGGGGCTGGCTGTATTCTACTGAAGGCTGGCTGTATAATACTGAGGGCTGGCTGTGTACTCATGGGGACAGGCAGGCTGTATATTATTTGGGACAGGCATGCTGTATATTACTGGTTGCTGGCTGTATACTACAGGGGGCTGGCTGT